>VWZW01003082.1:1221876-1269061 GCA_013397115.1 Edolisoma coerulescens | reverse complement strand
GGGGGAGAGGGGAATGAGAAAAGTGACTAAGGAATACACCTGGAAAATATAAAAAAAACCCAGTTGTATGAGACTTTTGACCTTGTAACAGCTGCAAAATATGCTCCCAAGAAAGTTGTTTGTGTGCCGCTTCCATGTGCTGTGACAGCCTCCTGTCACAAAAGAAGAGGAAACTGGAAGGAGAACACAGCGAGGCGAGTGCCTGCCGCCTTCACTTGTGTGTGCAAGGTGCCAAAGGAATCATTGTTTGCCACTTTGTGCAGGCAGTGTTTAGCAGAACAGTGCTCAGCTCTGAGCATGGACTGAGGAGAGCCCAGAAGAGAGGAAAGCTGATAAGCAATGAGGAAACCTGATGTTAAGGACAAGCTGATAAAACTGCGAGTGCTTGGTCTAGCAAACAGGAGATGAAGGGCACACGAAAGAGTCTGGAGCAGAGGCACTGAACGTGCAGTGAGGAAACAGAGTACCTGGTCTGTTCTTGTGCTTTGTCATTCTGACTGGCTTTCAAGCAGGGGCTTAAAAAAGATTTAAAGGCCATCATGAAGACAGGCTACTTCCCCACACCCAGAGAAATCAGCAATATTCATGGGACTTTCTTTTACCTGATCAAGAGTTCTTTAGTTGACAAGATTAACACAAACAACAGTGATTTGTTAAACCTTTTCCCTCAGCCTGTTCAGTTTATTTATGCAAACTATAAACACATTTAAAGTGATTTAAGGAAAAAGTTAATGTATTTTTGCTGGGAGCTACATAACACGAATATTTATAACTGCCCTGTAACTCAATCACTATTTATTCCACTAACACCTACCTGTGAAGTCATGGGCCTGTTAGCAAGTCAGCTGTCAGGACGATGCACTAGAGATAACTTGAATTAAAGTGCCCTGGAGATTATTTCCACCCTTTAGAATGTTGCTATGAATTCTCAAAAGAAAATAAGGTTCTCCTACATTTTTGCTTCTCAGCAGACCACGGTTGGTCACCTTCTCTCAACTACAATGAAAATGTTTCCATTTTTATTAAAATGCAATTTTTGGCAAGAAAGGTTTCTGTCAATCTATTAAATGTTTGCTGAGAGAGCCACTTTGCATTAATGTATTTTCTTCCCCCTTTTTGCATGAAACCACAGGAACATTAAAAAAAAAAAACCTGTATGACATACAATGTTAAAATGCAATCAAAATAATAGAAAAAAAAAATCGGTTGTTACTTGTGCTGAACGGGTATGACCTCACACAGAAATTTGATTGTTTTTATGATAGAGTGCATGTCTCAGACAGGTTTAATTAAACCCTGTATGAGACTAAAAGATTTATAGCCAAAGAAATATTGTAACTCAGGGAAGCTTTCTGCAAAACAAGGCATTGCTCCACTCTCCTCCCTTCTGCTCTGACTCCTGCAGAGCTGGTTCCAATGCAGCCTGGCAACTCTGGCTAAAACCTTTTCTCTCTGCTGAAGTCAATAATATGCTGGTATTCAAACCTGCAGATTTATTTGTTTACAGAAAACTCTTACTTGGGTGGAGAATTCATGAAATATACAAGAGAGGAGAGATTTGGATGCTGTTTTATATTATGTCTTTCAAAACTAAAACTACATTTAATTTTCTATAAGATATATAATAGCATTTTAACTCCTCAGCTGTTGCATTTTAATGTGTTTGGTAAGAATGTTTTCCCGTATTCCATTTACTAGCATATCACTATAGCAATTTAATTCATCCTTAAAATCAGAGAAACATTTAGATTGAAAAGACCTTTAAGATCATTGAGTCTAACTGCAAACCTAACACTGCCAAGTCCACTGCATTCTTAGCAGGTCTGAGACTATTTATTTTGGTTTAAATCTGATGGTATCTGCCAGCTTCTTCACTCAAATTAGACCCCATCAATGAAAGCTGTCATTTCTTGTTAGGTGTTATGTCCATCTTCAGCAACAGGAGAAGCAGCACCTGGCCTGTGGCCAGGCCTCTCCTGCTTATAACAGCGCCAATTAACTGTACCAGTTACTGTGCACAGACACAGCTGCACAGGGAAAGGTGCACTCCAGATTTGAGACTTCAAGATATGCTTGGGCATGTAGTTCTTGTTTGTTTTTACAGCTGGCTATTCAGTCACAGATGTTTTTCTTGGACAAAGGAAGCCTTTTAAAGGGATAAAATAAAAGGCAATTATCAGGATTTCACAGCTATATATCGGATTTAACTCCAACAGCATGCAATGCAGCTGCCTCCCAATTGTTTCAGTACAACCACCTAATAAAAGTCTTTGGGGTTTTTTTTTAATGACACAGCCTCATGGTTATCGACAATGTATGTCATTCTAGCATAGAATAATCCAAAATAACAATTAATACAACACTTCAGTAATAAAATTTGTCCTTTGTAGTAAGGACAAATACAGAGTTGTTCACGTAGTGTGACACTGAGCAACCTACGTGACCAAGTGACCGATATGTGGGGTGAGGACACTTGCAGGACTCCAACCATAAAGTTTGTTGCATGAGATGACACTGATGACCCATCTTAACAAATAACTTGGCCATCTCCCATAGTTTCAACATAAGCTGAGGTCTTCCACATTTTCCCATACCAGTGACACTGAGCTAAAAATAACTCCCTGAGCTCCAGAGTGCAATATGACACCCGAGGTTTCATTTCCTTTATCCTCCTGCCTAAGCTCTAACACTGAAGACCAAGCGTTTGCTCTCACTTCACTTACTCTTGCAGACTCATGTAAAGACAACAATGTCACCAATAAGTGATCATGTCTCATTAAATCAATGTTACTGGTATTCAGAATGTTCATAGCTAGTGAGATTTCGACTGAGAAAAAATAGTACTAAAAAACCCAGCAGTAAACTAAAACAAAAGTAAATACCTTCTTCTGGAACTAAAGTATACCTGCAAGTACCTGAAGCACAGCTTTCAGTGTTTTCAAAAGTGTGATTTATGGCACTTCACAGTATGTGACTGGGAAGCTGAAAAGGCTTTTCATAGTTCTGGGAATCTTGCATAACCTGGGAAACTCTTGCTAGTTCTTAATTAGTCCACTATGATTTGCTCTGTGGGACACTGTACACTCCAAGTAATCAAGAGCCAAGTGGGGAACAAAGGAGCAAAGTGCAAAATACTCACAAATAGCCTGCTGAGAAATCATTTCTGAAAAGTTAGCAAAGTCAACCAGCATTTTAATTTTGGGGCTGGATGCCTTCTAATATTAGCAAAGAATGGATTTGAAATTGGAACAACTATGCTGGCAGACAAAAGACTAAACCCATTAACAGGGCTATCCTATTTACTGCAAAGGCAAATGAACTGGCAATAAATCCCCAATTTTAAAGACTCTATTAGCATTAAGATATTTTACATCTCAATTCTTAAGGTGTACTTTTAAATAGTGAGACATTCTGAAAATCTTCCTCACGGAACATGTAGTCTTGGGCAAGAACTGAGTGAAAACTTCAAAGGTGTTCTGATCTTATATTTGTGAAACAACATGGTTTTCTTTCTTTTACAAGGTTTTCTATACAAACTTCTGAATTAGAACTTATTTGTCACTTTTACCACACGTACATGAGTCTGTCCCCCTTAGAGGCAAAACGTATTAGCTCAACACGCATTGGCAAATTTGATTGCACACACTGTGTAGAATCTGTACAGAAAGGTCTTTGGGATTATGTTTTGGAAAACTTTACTTTTAAAGACAACCTGAATTTGGATCAAATACAACTACAGAATCCAGCAGAAGTCTGAAAGTTTAGGGAATAAAGGCTGTCCTTACTATCTGTTCATCCAACAATTGTTCCTACACTGTAAAGTACTGTGTTATTATAAGCTCTCTAAATAAAATGGCAGAGAACTTTTATTAAAGGTCCAAGTTTATTTGTGTTGTACAAACATTTCAGGGTAATTCAGTAATTAAGAGAAAAGTAACAGGAGTGCAGTAAAAGCAAAGATGGAAGGGTGGGATCAGCACTGATGGGGTTGTACTGTAACATTCTGCATTCAAAGTAGCTCTGCTAAGGAACATCTGGTTGTATTTAAATGGCAAAGTTTGGACTCAGTATGATAATATAAACAAATGATGACGTTGGCTTCAGCCTCTAGTAGCCAGCTGCTTGCAAACAGAGTGTCAATGTAACTACTGCTGAGTATGATCAGAATCTTCTAAGCTTCCATACTCCTGCTTTTAAGCAGAGAGAGAGAGACACAGGTACCACAAGTACATCAAAAAAGGACTGACAACAATACAGGGGAATCTACAACAGAAAAGAACTTTGCTGTTTTGAAGAAAGTCTGAGCAGTTGTATTAGAAGGCCAGAGTTACTTAAGATCAAAACACAACCCAACCCAATAGATGACTTTAAACTGTCTCATCCAGAAGAAATTTATTTCAACGCTGTTGAACTGGGCTACAGACATTATAACTAAGGACTTCATATTCTTCAGTCATAGTACCCACATACTAATTTGGGACCTGAAACAAGAAAAAATACTTACTCTTGAGATGCTATTTTTTACAGCTACAAATCCTCCTTAGTTTGTTTTTATACATAATCACTTGTAGTCGCCTTGAAAATAGACATGGACAAAGAGCATTATCTTTAAAAATCCCTGCAGCATTATAAGACTTGGTGAAACAATGATTTGAACTCCCACGTTGTTTTTCAGGAAAATGAAGACTGTGATTCACTCACTCTCATTAATAAATAGCCAGATGCTCATGAAGTTAATTCAACATAGATAAGACAATTTGTATAATCAAAGGGTAGGGTCCCAAAGCTGAATGACTTAATTGTCTAAAACATTAAGTCAAACCTGTTTGAAAACAAGTATATGTACAAGGGACTATTTTTTCCAAATAAACCCCCCAAATACTTGATGTATTGCACATTCCCCTTGTAATAGGGAAGATTGCATGAGCAAGAGAAATGTAAAATTAAAATATAAAGTTTTCGACATTAATCAAAATAGTGATAAAAAAGTCCTAGAAACCTTTTAAGTGTATCTGAAGATGGGGATATTTTTGCTGTTGTTTCTTTGCCCTTCTAGCAAAGTTAACATTTGAAAACTTGTCCATGTTTTAGAAGGTATCTATTCCCACTTCTGCTTTGAGGCATGGACAGCACTGAACAAAACCAGCTTGTAATCATGTGCAACAAAGATATGTATAAGCAAATAATAAATTTTGGTGAGAGTAGATGAGGTAGTGAAAAGAAAAAGGTACCTGAAAGGCAACAGAACCAGATAGGACAAATAAAAGTAAAGGATGGGATGTCAAAGCTTATTTTACAGTCTGTTTTAAAAAATTTCACTGTAGAGAAACAAAGTTTTCCATAAAAGAAGGACTAATGTTAATCTTCAGAGCATTTAAATAACTGCAGTTGGACAAGAGAGAGACATTCCACAGCTTTTGTTTCTTAAAGGGCTATTTTCCACTACCTCCTCCTCTACTCCTAGCTTACTCCACATTTGTACTTTTGTGATTATGATAGTGAAAAACCAACCTTTATAAAAGTATTGTTCTCTGCCATCTTAGCGAGCAGAATTGCCTTACAGAGGGAGTTGGGCAAGTGCCAGAGCCAATCAGATGCTGAAAGCCACTGGAGTAGGAGGAGACATGCAGCTAGGAGCAGGGGAAGGTAAATATAGAAGCCTAAATTTAGACCTTCTCCTGTCATTGCCTAGCACTTTGGTGCTTGTAGTCACTCTCCTTTGTAAGTCACATTTACTCTGCTTAAACCACCTACAGCAGAAATTTGGAAAGATGAAGGTAAAAAGAAAGGGCAAAGGATCAGTGAATTTGTTTCTGTAAACAAAGTCACTCAGCTTTAACCAAAGAAAAGAAACAGGTGCACTTACACTTATTTTTTAACTGTTTCTCTCCTGAAATATGTGGTTGACACGGTGTTTGTTGTTTGAAATGATTAAGGTTGGAAAAACTATCAAAAATAAATCTCTGCTTTTAAGTGCATATAAAAATTGTCATTTGCTGGGATCTGGCTAAAGTCACAGATTTACTGTCCCGAATGATTTCATGACCCCCGTGGATAACTCCTGTGTCCACAGAATGTACATTTCAAAACAAACATCAAAGTGGTCCCAGGACTCACTCTATGCGGTAGAATTTCAAAAGGAACCAACATAAACCAAAACACGTGGCTGGAAGCCCCATCTCCCCCACAGGCAGCACCTTGAGCTCCAAGCTGCAATGAGTAGTACTCACATATACACAGCAGCCCTTCAATGCTGACCCTTAAGGAGCTCAGCACACGCTCATTCTTCCATGAATTAAGTGCATGAGCAACACATTCTTGGGGGACTTATGCTGTAAGGATGTGCTTAAACTCACCCTGCACACCAGAATGAACTTGTGAACAAGCACAAAGCTGATGTGTAAGGTTCCAAAATCACCTACATTCAATAGCAATTTTTACCTTGTTTTTGTCATGTTCTAAAACCATTTAATGAATATCATGTGGATTTGGTTTCCTGTAATCTGATGCTATTTCAATTTGGTTTGTTTAGGGGTATTTAATCGGTTTATTCTTCAAGCTTTTGGAATTGAATTACATTTCTAAGATGTATCTAAGTGGCAATATTAGTCAGACACAAAAAAAGCAGATAGGACAAAACTCAGTATGACTTCATTCTCATTAGCTAAAGGAGATAAGATCTTGATTAAATTAGTATCAGATAAAACCCTAGTGGAAACAAAATCTTTTTTAGGTGTTTTTTGTCTGCTAGCACTTAGAGAATACACACTCCTGTATAAACATAACTTACCAGTGGCTATTTATGGAGCATCAGGGATGAGCCATACAACTTATGTAATCTGTAACAAGAGAAGAAACAAAGTAAGGAGTCCAGATTTACATTTCACTTCCATAGTAAAATGGAAAAAGTTATTTCTAAAATATGAACCTTACCAAAATGAACAAAAATATCTATCTGGATGATTATTCTGAGGTTTGCTTCTGCTCACTTGCAAACATTTTAGAAGCATTGCCTAGCCTTATGATGCTGTCCTAACTTGGATCTCTCATACCAACCTCTAGAGTGTTCTAAGTTCTCATAATTCAGAAGGTGAACTTCTATTGTGAAACCCTCAAATAAGCACTTTTTCTAATAAATATTTTTCGAAGTTCTAAAGTAAAATTTCATTCTCTATACTTCCAGTATATGCCTAATAATTTGTTTCCTATGTCTTGCCAGTTCTCATCTATTTCTTGTTCCTAAAGGCAATTTTATATTAGCTCACATTTTATGATCCTTTTTTTAAGGAGTAAATGCTGTCTTCAGTAGATTCGATCATGAGAGAGTTTAAAAGGCAGTCTAGCAACAACTGAAATCAGCTGCATCTTTTACACTCGCACTCAATTCACTTTTTGATTAATGTGCAAGACGACTGTTGCAAATACCCATCTATCTACCTGAGAATCCTGTACTACAGAACACAGAGCACTAGCACATTTGTAGCAATGACTAACACACTATTACCATCTAATGACTGCTTTCTGGTTCATATCATCTTCGTAACAACAATCAGTTTCATATTGTAAGAATTTGATTATATTCTGGGGATGTCATCTACGTTTTTATCTTCTGTCAGTGCTCTGTAAGTGGCTTAAAAACAAAGAAGTCACCTATCAGGGCTGTTAAGCTCCCAGAAGGCAGCAGACTGGTTTTGTTTGCTGCTTTGTAACACTGTCAGTAGCTTTAGCAGGTAATAGATTTAGTATAGTTTGTGTTTGACAAAAACCAAACAAAGAGTTGAGACAAACTTAATTAAAGAGCTGAGATGATCAGGCTCCTGCAAATGAGAGTTTGTTTTGCTATGGTGCTTTATACTTTAGAAATAAAGTCTAATGTAATTATCTTCCCTATGTGCACTTAAAAAGCCAACTTCTAACAAAAATACTTTCTTAATTAATTTTTATCCAAACACAATGTAATGAATATCTGGAGATATAGATGAGGGCAGCAGTTGCCTGGTAGCCTGATTGTCTCTGTGACAATGAAGGAAAACAACTCCTTGATAAAACACACAACCTTTGAGAGAGGAAGTAGGATGGAAATCAGAAATGTAAGCCTTATGGCAATAGAATTGGCCTCCACTATTGCATTTACTAGCACATTTATGGGTATTACAGTGCATAGTTCAACTTTCTCTCTTCTTTTACAGCCTTATAATTTTTATTTGCCCTTAAGATTTTTACCCTCTTGAAAAACTTCACCTCTTGACTTATCTGTTTCAGATGGTAGATAATAACCAGGGACCAGCGGAGGGAAGAGTAATTAAATTGTTTCAAGTGAGACTATCCTGTCGCCTGAGCCCTGTTGTCTTTCCAGGCACTGACCATACCTTTGCCTCGCAGGGAGCAGCAAAAAGGCATTAAAAGAACATTAAGAGGGGGCTGTGGCCTGGGGTTCACTGGCTCAAACAGGATAAAACTATTAATCTGATAGAGAAGAAAGCTTTCTTTACACTACCCCAGATAAATCTACTGAACAGCCAATTCCTATTATATTCAGGCAGCATGGGCCACTTTTACTCACGATTGTGGGAAGTCCATTAGATGTATTTTAAGAGACTCAAATTTTGGGTGTAGCTATGCCCCTCTTGGGGGCTGGAACACACCAACGGTACTGTTCCATTTTAATTTCCATATCCACTGTGACTGGCACTTACGACCTGTGCAGTAGAAACCCAAAATATCACTATATTTCAGGGTTTCCATCCTCTCGGGACCCTCAGTCTCGAGCCTGAGGGTCTTTTAGGTGTAACTCATGTGGGTGTAACTTTGTGCAGCGTCGTCCGCCGGGGCTTGACGGGAGCTCCGTGCCCCCGAGGCCCTCAGGGACCGCGGGGTGAGGGCAGGGCGCCCCAGCCCGGGCTGGGAAAGGCGCCGTTCCCGTACCGTCAGTGCTACGGCTCTTCTCCATCCTGCCCCCGCGGGAAAGGGGGAGGCTGGGCCCCCGCTCCGGCTGCGGCGGGCGAGGCGGTCGAGGCTCTCCGGACCCAGCGGTAGCGGAGGGGCCGACGCGAACTCCGCGGGGCAGGGGGGAGCTCCGGCCCTGCAAACACCTCCCTCCGCCCCAGCGGGTACCGAGGGGTCCAGCGGAACCCCTGCGGAGCGAGTGGGTTCCTTTCGGCTTCCCCCTCGGCCGACTACGCGGGAGGTAGCGGATTTCTGCCGGGGAGGGGCGAGGAGGCGACGGAGGCGGTAACGGAGGCGGCGACCCCGGGGCGGTGGGGCGGGGAGGCGGCGACGGCGGAGCCGGCGTGGGGGGGCGGGGCGGAGCGGAGGGGCCGCCATCGCGTGTCGGGTGGCAACGGGCGGGGAGCATCCCGAGACAGCTCCGCGGGAGCGGAGGGAACGCGATTCCGGCCGGACAGCCGGGGTGGGGATTCCCCTTCCTTCGTCGGTTTCCTTCAGCTCCCTTCACCTTGAGGGAAGGCGGGCAGGGAGCGGCCTCAGCGCAGGGGCTGCCGGCGGCAGCGCCTGCCCTGCAGCATCTGGGGCGGCGGCGGCGGCGGCCTGGGCGAGCCGGGCGGCTGCGAGTGTGCGGTGGTAGCAGGATAAATGCCGTGTGTTTCTGTATTGTCTTTAAAGAGTGCCCCAAGTCTGACAGTCCCCGTCTGAGGCGGGTGCCTGTAGCTGCTTCCTTCCCGGGGCTGTCCAGAAGGCTTGAAATCTCTGTGAACCTCGCTTATTTTAGAAGGAGAAGGAGGGTCGCCACCGCTTGTGGAGAGCGGAGCGGCCACCGGGAGTCCAAATGACACCTCTGGAAATGACCCCTCCCTCCTGCGGCGGGACCTCGTCAGGGTCCCAGGCCGGCGGTAGCCCCTGGAGCCGTGCTTGTGGCCACGCGAGGGTGGCTTTGTGAAGCCACGTGTTCCTTTAGTGCTTTTTGGTGGTGGGCGCAGGTAATTGTACCTGCTCTGTTAGCGAGCTGTCGCAGGGCACTGGAGTGGGCTTAGTGAGACCCTCAGGCCAGCACGCCTTTACTTGCTGGGGTTTGGTAGTGATTTTGATTGTTTTATGTGTTTCTAAATGGAGCGTATGAACTGCAATCTGATCAGGTGCGGCTGTAAGTTCCACCTAAAGAGTACACATGGGTAGGTGTGAAGGTAAGCATGTGCCTTTTGGCATTATTTTCCCCTCTTTTGAGAGGTTTTCTGCCCCAGCATGAAAAATAAGGTGGAATACTTTAACAAACTCTGCTGTTGTTCCTTTTGTCTTTACTTGGGGCTTATTGTATAAATTTCACCAGATGTTCCTCTCATTGCAGCAGCTTTGTGCACTCCCAACCTAAATCAACTGTCTACCACAAAGTCCCTTTTGTGAGCTTGCTTCTGTTTTTTCCCTTGGAAATATGAAAATAGTGAAAAACATGAAAAAATATGAAAATATGACTTACTACCATACTGATGAACTACCAAGTGAAAAAATTGACATAGTAACTTCTCTTTCATACCTTTTTACATGATAAACATACCTTGTCCTTTTTTTTTAAAAAATGGATGTCACAACCAGTTCTATTTGATCAAAAGTTTGTTTATGGGATTTTTTTTTTTTATTGTGCTAAAGATGGTGTGTTTGTTTATGCAAGCATAAAAACTTGGTTGAACAGATTAGATCTTTACATTGGGAATTGCTTTTGTTGCAAGGGCTTCTTGTCTGTTAAGCATATGTATGGTAGTGCAGTGATTCTCACCAGAAAAAAGAAAAACATATCCTAGACAAACTCTAAGCCTTTCCAATGTAAATATTTATAGACTGTGAGGTGCCTAAATACATACATTGCAATGAATAAGCATTTCTGGTACTTACTTTGGTCTGTTGGTGCTTAACTCCGTGAAGACTTTGATGCTGTTTGCCTGTATAGAGCAATCTTGAATCTTGCTCATAGGGCCAATCATTGTGTTCAGAAATAGGAGTCTTAGATCTGGTATATGTGAATAGCTGAAATGTGTATGTAAAGCTGTGTTACAATGAGAGTTGTTTTATGCAATCAAGAGCTAAGGAAGACAGAGGCAAGAACACCAGAAATCTTTCCTAATGAGTGGGTATTGTATAAAAGCACAGCAAAAAGGGAGCTTTTAGCAGTTTGCTACTTCACCTTGGTCATTAACTCACTTGCAGGTTCATCCCAGGTCGAACAACTGACAACTGTTCTGCTCAGTGGGAGAAAGGGGATCTTGGCAGATGGTTCCTCTTCCCCCCCCCTTAAGGGAGGTCCATCCTGTAATGCAGTGTTAGTTGCATGTTAACCTTCATCAGCTCCCCTGGTACCTGGCTGTACTGTGATAGGCCTTACCAGAATACATTTTTTTTTGTGAAACAGTGAGGTGATCCTAGTTTCTGGTCACTCTGTCCTGGTTTCGTATCATAGCTTTCTATACCAGCAGCAGAGTGATTTCAGTAAAAACCACAATCTATACATATCAGCAAAAAGATTCCTCACAGATGCAGTGATCAGCAAAAGAAGAGTTGAAGACTTTGAATTGCACAAGGGTGAGCGATGAGGAAATCCATGTGTTGGTTAGCTTGTGTGAAGGCAGAACCCTGCATTAGCCATAGTGCTCCTGTGGCTGGGCTTTGGCAGCATTAGAGATTGTTCTAATAGTATTTTTAGCTGCAGTATATTAGGATTATTGTGTGTTAGAAAATAGATACTATTTGTCTCTGGTTCTCTTCCTCCAAGCCTCTCCTCTGTTTCCACTGAAATAATGACGTTGTGATAGAATCATGGATCTTAATGTATGTGGTTTTTGTCTGACATAGCTTCAGTTTTCTCTAGTCTCTGCTTTCCCTCTTCCTTGGCAAGTTTTCTTTCCGATTGGTCAAAGCTGCAGATTCTGGTTCCACTTAAGATTAAGTGAAGTACCTGTAGAGAAAAACCTGCCAACAGCTTTGATTTTGTCAGAGGTGGTATAATGCATCACGTGACTCAGGCAAATAAGCAATCCCTGCCCTTAAGGCTTTTAAAAGCATATAAAACAAACAAGGCTAGAGACGAGAATGAAATACCAAATCTTCAGTGAGCTGTTGTACACACCTTTGTGCAAATCCCAGTTGTTGGCAGATTCCCAAAATTGGGAAAAGCAAAAGCAGACTCAGAGGGGAAGAAGGAGAATTGGGGGACAAAACAGGCTAGGTTGAGAGATACTGCAATTGTTCTTTCCTGGCTAGAGATAGCAGGGCAAGAAATAGTCAAGGTCATCAGTAACAAAACTGTATAGAACTGCAGTCATGTGCTGCTAATTGAGGTGGAGGCATTTGAACAGTGACTGAGTCCCTCGTTGCAGGTAATTAAATGCACCCCTGAACTCCAGACCATGAAGTAAATCATGGTTACTCTTAGTGCAAAACTGGCTGGGCATTAACACACCAGGTTTGATGTGATTTGAAATACTCAATTGACTTAAATCAAATCATCAACATGCTTGAGTATTCCAAGTAATGCGTATGCTTCTGATCAATTTGTACTTTGGAAGGTGTTCGGGAGGAAATGGGAATGATGATTAGGATATGTGAGTAAGAAATCATAAAGCTGTGTAGTTACCACTAAAACAATGTTTTATATTTGTGATCAGTTCTTAACGTATTTATGCAGCTTTATCCTTTAGCTGTAAGGGCTGAAAATGAACATGGCATGTTTTCAGATGGCAGTGGGATGTCATAATAATAGCTGTAGTATTCTTGTTTGTTCCGCTGACATTTGTTCAGGGTGAATTGCCTTCTGAAAAACATTTGCAACTAGTGTCCTGTCCCGAGTTCTTTTCATGGAAATGAAAAGACTCAGTTCAGAGTTGGATGATGTTTTTATGGGTCACAAGTGTTCTTTTAAATCCACTTCTTACAGCCAAATTACTCATGAAAACATCTGCTTTGATTATTTGTTCTGCTGTTTTGCACAGCTTTCTGTTGACTGCGTCATATTTATAATTGATTAATGATTATATGCATTTACAGATAACTGAACTTCCTCTTGTAAAGCAAACAAATAATCTTGTGAATTTATAGGGCACATGTATTTCTGAAGACTTAGCTCTACTACACCAATAACAGAAAGTCAGCCAGTAAGTGGTTGCAAATGAACTTGGCACAAGATAGATGGAAGAGTAAATAACAAGGAGAACAGGTAACGACTGGTGTGATAAATTTACTTTGTTTTTCCTTTGCAGTTCTGGGCACACTCATCTGTAGAAACTGTGTGGATGCCTCTCTCCTAGTTAATTTTGTTGGAGGTGCCTCATTATAACACTCAAGCTTTTAAGTTCTGAAATGACAGTGATTAGTTTCTGGAAGTTCAAAAAATTTTGGTCTAATTATAAGTGTGAAATTTGATATCTTCCGATGTATCTGTGATACTAGAGCTTGACTCATGTATAAATGATAAAATGTGTGTTTAGTAATTAAGCATCGTTAAAGTGTTTCTTTGGAGTATTGAGGGGAAAATAAACCAGAAGGCATCCAACTAAACAGATGGAGGATCTCGCTTCACATGATTTAAAAGAACAGTCTCTAAAGAGTTGGAGATGAATGATGTTATATGTTTCAATAACAAATTTGTACTCCATTTCAGTAGAAGTTACTTTTTTAATTGATTGAAAATAATCTTTATAACATCTTTTCACATCCTCATTCTAGTTCAGGGATGTCAGGTCAGATATTCTGTGCTTTAGGATACAGGTGTTGGCTTTATGATAAAGGAAGAGTATTCTCTCCAGAAAGGTGTGCCTGCAAGAGCTTGTATGTTCATCTGTTACTAGATGCACATGTAGTTTGGGTGACTGCATGTTGACCTTCCAAAACTCCCATATTCGGGGTTTTTGTTCTCTCAGTTGACAAGTTTATTATTGCAGTTAAAAAACCTTTTGTAAAATTAGTGCTATCGCCCAAAAAAGCACAAAATCCACCCCCCACACTAGATTAGCTGCTTTATTCTAATTGACCCAGACTTTCCTTTTTTTTTTTTTTTTCCTATTCTATATTTAATGGCTGAAGTATACACTAAAGGTTTAATCAGGGGCAGGGCAAAGTAATAGTCATTAAATTAATTCTGGTAATTATGTAGGGCCTATTCTTTATGCAGCTGATAAGCTAGTAATCTTAAACTTGTGTAAAATGGGTCTAATGGGTCTTATTCAGAATTATCAATGTTTTCTTGAGCTAAGAAATGTTATTAGCAGTAACCTGCCTTTGGAAGGCATGGGAGAATTTTCTGGAGACTTCAGAAGAAGGTGGCTCTTTTCCAGACAGTCAGTTCTGAAGCAGAGGAAAACGGTTAATTTCTGTGTCCTTAGTTAAATACAGCTGCTAACGGTGGAATTTGGATTGAAACTACTATGAGTTTTTTAATGTACAGTTTGTGCTTTTAGATAACTCTGGGAAATGAAGCAGTGAGATCTGGAAACAGTTCTGGGGAGGGAGCAAACTGTAGTAGCAGTTAGAAGTTGAGGGTTGGATCAAGGGCATTCTGGAGTAAGTACCTCTGCCTATGGCCCTTAGCGAGAGCCCCCAGTGCATTGATAACAAGTTACTAGATCATTCATCAATTCTGTGTGTAAGCACAGTAATTGGATTGATATTTTTAGTATTGCAATACATCTGTGTTCATGCTTAGAACTTCCATCTTGGTCTTGTGGTGCTTCCTTATCTATAACATCTCACTGTCCTTCTTTCTGTTCTTTCCTCTGTTCTTCTGAAAATAGGAGTCCCTTAATTCTGTCCTTCCTATAGTTTTGTTTGTTTGTTTGTTTTCCTAATGGTAGAAGTTCCTCTCTCATCCTAAGTTATATTGGAATTTATCTCTTGCTTTGTCTGCAATGGTTCTCCTGTTTAACTGTGCATGAATTTGACTTCGTGTAAAAAAACCCAAGCATGAAGCGACAGAAGGAAATGTCTTAATTTATATTTGTGAATCATAGGGTAAAAAGGTGGAAAGAAGATTTTGCAAGAAAGTCCTGGGATAAAAAAATTTATAATGATTTCAGATGTCTATATTTTGTTTTAGATTGTGATTTGGAGTCGTGGAGAATTCACAGTCCTTCCACAATGGCAGAAAGGACAGATTTTACAAAATCACATATTTCACTGGCTGAATACAGCCCCGTCAACAAATCAGAAAGGACAGATCCAAGGGGAACACAGGATGGAGACCAAAATACATTGCAACTGAAGAAAGAAATTTCTTTAATAAATGGGATAAGCCTTATAGTAGGCAACATGATTGGTTCAGGTATCTTTGTCTCTCCCAAAGGAGTTCTCATCTACAGCAGATCTTATGGATTGTCTCTAATTATTTGGGCAATTGGAGGGATATTTTCAGTCTTTGGAGCTCTCTGCTATGCTGAACTTGGAACCACTATAACAAAGTCAGGAGCCAGCTATGCATATATCTTGGAGTCTTTTGGGAGCTTCATTGCTTTTATTCGTTTGTGGACCTCCCTCCTAATTGTTGAGCCAACTAGTCAGGCAATTATTGCCATCACCTTTGCTAACTACATAGTTCAGCCTTTCTTCCCTTCTTGTGACCCTCCGTATTTGGCTTGTCGTCTCATAGCAGCTGCTTGTGAATGTAAGTATTTCTTGACATTTACTATTGTAAGTTTTTATCCAGGGTACATTTTATTAAAACAAATCTTACCCACACTCAGAGTTGTTGCATACTGGATCTGCAATGGTTTGAGTTACAGTGGGGAAAAGAACAATTCCAGCACATCAGTAACTTGCAGGTGTTCAGTCAGTGAACGACCATTTTCTCATTTGGAAGCAGAACAAGGTATTTAACTCTTCCAAGCTTACTTACCTGGCAAAAATGGGGGTAAAAATTGTTTTCCCTTGGGAGAGATATTTTAAGTCAAACCTCAGGATACTCTTCGTGGGGTCTTAAAAGCTATTGCAGAATGCCTCTTATGCTATAAATTCTGGTGTAATTTGTTTTGCAATAATTTCTCAGTGGTTACGTGGTTCAGGTACTACTCTGGTTTCAAAAAATCATTCATTCAAGATTATTCTTTATGCTTGGGATTAACTGTATCATCAATACAACAGTATGTGTTTTAAAGCTGTTTTGCAAAGTGGAAATTTTGTGTGCACATAAAACATTGAAATATTTGTAATCATATAGCCAGCTCTGTGAGTCAATATAGAGGAACAGCTGTCCACACACTTCAAACACTTTGCTGTGTCAAAAGAGTGAAACTGTATGATTGAATCGTGTGTGTCTTATTTGATTTCAGGTATTTTCTATTAAAAGTGTTTATATACCTATTTTACATTTCCAGTAAACAGTGAAAACTGTGTTTCAGCAAATCTGTAGGACAATGCTTTGTGATGAACTGATCCATCACCGTGTGCTCTGGAGCCTGTCACCTGTATTGACATGATTTTGTATCAAAAAGCTAACACAGACCTTGGGCTCTTTTACTATCAACAATATGCTGCAAGGGTATGTGCTGCTTCTAGCTGGTTCCTTTTTGAGGGACCTGTTGGAAGAGCCCTAATGTTCCTTATTAGAGTTGTCAATATAGGATACGAAAAGGGAAATGGCAGAGCAGTAGCATGTACTTCAGATGTTTGACCTCTATAACTGGTTATGGTGATTGCAGCTTCCCCTTCCATTTTTGTTATTTGTTATTGTTATGAAAGCATTAACATGCTGGTTGAGGTCCAGGTAGGGGGAAGGATAATCACAAACTTCTTCCAAGAAATCTGTCAGTTTAATCAGTTCTGTTCCCTCCTTCCTTCCAAGTGAGTGAAGGGCCTGTAATGTCATGTTCACATTCCTTAAGCAGATACTGTCCCAAGGTATCCTGGCACAAATTCAAGAGTGTGGAATAATCTGCTCTTCCATTTAAGGTATCCCCTCACTCTGAGGGCAGTTAGCCCTTATATAAAGGAGTTTATTAAAAAGCAAGAAATTAAGACAAAGCAATTAAATTTAAATTATTATGTAGTAGTTACAGAAAAACTGTGTGATGTCCTCTACATTTGCTGCTAATAAGGGGAATTAGCACCCCTTTTTTTAGTGGAGACACATGACAGCAGGATCATTCTCAGGCAGGTGGAACAATTTACTTTAACTGTCTGTTTTATGGTTTAAATGCTTGTTCTGCCCTGCTCTGAGTGTCAGTGCTAAGACTCATCTCTGCTCTACAACTTCATTTAGCTGTTAAAGCTTAGACTTCTTCCTGTCCTGGCAGGGGTGATATTTGTCACACCCCTAGCTCTGGATATGATTAATCCCTTAATAATGAAGCTGCTGGGAGTGGAAGCCTGCACATTGGTTAGGTACAGATTGTATTTGAGAATGGGTGGGTTTGTTGTGGGGTTTACTTTTAGTTTTGTTTACTGGGTTTTTTTAATTGTAGTAATAGCAATACTAGAGCTAGTGTGAGAACAGTCTTTGTGGTATACAGTATTACTTTGACAATCATTTTGGCAGTGGGGTGTCATCTGGTGATACAGAACTAAACTTGACAGTTCTCAGAAACCTAAAGTGGCTAAACAATACTTAAGTTGAAGAAAACAGAGTAATTTTAGCAAAAGAAAGAGAGGGGATGTAGCTTATTTGGAATATTGATTATCTTTCTTTTTTTAATCCCTTATAAGGTATCAGGGTATCATTTCATCTGAGGTGGAGACCCAGCCCTAACTCACTAATAATAATTAATCCCAATGAAAGTTGCTTTTAAAAAAATGGCTGAAATAAACCCAGTGAGCAAATACTCCAACCACTAATACTGAAGAGCAGAGACTGAGCAGAGTTGGATTTTTTTCTGAAGGCTCTTTGGGAGCTGCAGCAGTCCTGACTTTTGAAAGTTGATACAACTGGGTTCTTTTTGTCTCTCATTTTGCCAAGCTCACTTGAACCTCGTTCAGCTTGGCCAGACTATCTAACATACTAGTGCCATGCTTGTCAGATCATTACCTTTCTTTTGTTATCTTTTAAAAGTTATTTTTTTCAATTTGGTAGCTGTGCTGATCTTAACAGTATCATGGTGTTCTTGGATTATGGTAAAGGAAATAATAGATCACATCTTTTTATTTAATCTTGATTTACTGCTACCTCACTCCTGAAACAATCAAGTTTGGTTTTTATTTATATGCATATTTAAAATATGCAGTACAAGGACATTCTGTGGAGATAAAAAATACAGTAGTATATAAATACTTTTTCACCAGCTAGAGAGAAAACTGAGATTTGGGGGAAATATTGTTTCCAGTACAGAAGTTTCAATAATATAGTGATAATCTGGCTAAGAAAAATATGTATCGATTTAGGATTTTGTTAAATAAAGAATACTGAAGATACTGAATCCTATTCAATATACAGCCCTTGAGTTCAGGCAGAGGTTGTCTGACTTTCCACTTCAGAAAAAGGTAATGAATGGAAAAGCAAAATGTTGAGAGTCATGAGAACTGTCTTGGGGAAGTTGATCATGTGAGTAAATTTAGTCAGCAACTACAAAATGTTTGTGAGATCGGAAGGTCTCATTTCAAATTTCATTGCCATCTTGTGAAATAGGTCTGACTAATTTATTTTGGATAGAGGACTAAATACACTCAGAATACTCATTACTTCCTACCAGTTTGTAAAAATCCAGACTACTGTTGTATTAGCTGTAAAGCATATGCTCTTTAGAACCACAGAATGGTTTAGGTTGGAAGGGACCTTGAAGATCATCTCGTACCAACCCCTGCCATGGGCAGGGACACCTTCCACTAGACCAGGTTGCTCCAAACCCCATCTAACCTGGCCTTGAATGCTTCCAGGAATGGGGCACCCCCAGCTTCTGTGGGCAACCTGTGCCAGTGCTTCATGACCCTTACATGGGAGGATTTCTTCATGATACCTGATCTGATCTAATCTAATCTCCCTTCTTTCCCATTGAAGCCATTACCCCTTGTCCTGTCAGTACACGCCCTTGTAAAACCGATCTGTTCTCCATAATGCAGTTGAGTAGAACTGGAAAGGAGTATTGGATCACCTGTAACCATACTTAGCATTGCAGGTACTCCACAGATGTTGAACTCACCCTCAGCATAACAAGGAAGCATAAAAAAAACTTTTTAAGCACTCTTTTAACATGTTTGCCCGTAGGAATTTCTAGATAATCTTTCACTTATCAGAACAATGCTGGTACATTGAAATGAATTATCTCACATACCAGTTCCTTTAGTTTCAGGGCAGTTGCAGAGTGCAGCTGATGAGGAGTAATGTTAGGAAAATGGGCATGTAATCAGAGAACAGGAAGGTCTTTCCTTCCGTCTGTTGAAACAGTGTGTTTAGAACATCTGTTTCCTCCCGTTTTGTTGGAATCAGTGTGTTTTCAGTACTTATGTATTTGGCTTAGTTTAACCTAAGTATAACAAGTAAGTGCATATTTGGATTACAGTTGTAAAAAGTGAGTTAAACTGAGCATTGTTCAAATAGTATTTTAATTTTTCTTTTTTCTTCCTTCCCTAGGTCTTTTAACATTTGTAAATTGTGCCTACGTTAAGTGGGGCACACGTGTGCAGGATGTATTTACTTACGCTAAAGTTACTGCTCTTATTGCCATCATCATCACCGGACTTGTTAAAATATGCCAGGGTAAGGCAAAGGTTTGTGTTTATCAGTTAAACTGAGTGACTGGTCTAAAGACTGTAAACTACTCCTGTATGTTTTATGGAAAGCCTCAGTAAAAAAAGCATAATACAGCCACCTTGAAAATACCAATAATACCAGTGTTAGGCATTATCATGAAACACTGTCATGAGATATCCATCCTATCTCAGTTGACTTTGAACTTGGTAAAAGAAGATAATTGATTGCTCAGCGATGTTGTGTAATTTACAGCCTGCAGTACAGAATAATAGAGGAAGTGAAGACAACAATATACAGAGACAGCAAAATACAATGGGAGTGGAGAAAGTTATAAATTGCTCTGAGGAACATGCTACTTTACAGTGAGATCAACTGAATATTTTTTTTACAAAATGAATCTGCAGTCTGAAAGTGTCTGAACTTAAAGCACAAATAGATTGCTAAGAATGTATAGGTAGATTTGTGAAACTACAGCTCTGTTGTTGCTCAAAGCCTGAGTTCTATTATAGCTGTTGAGAATTAGAAAGTGTGTGTGTTGGGTATTGTGCCTTCAAGTTAAGAGAAATTCTGAATTTAGTTTTGTTTTTAGCCCTTCCTTTGGGAAGAGTTTGTTGCTGTGTTACTTAAGAAAATTGTCCTGCTTTCAAAGCTGCCATAAAGATTTGTCTTTCCCTGGCAATCTGACAATTTATGTCCTTTGCTCTAACTGGTTATTGTTGAAAGTTCGTGAGCAAGATAACTACTGTGAACCAAACAAAAATATGCATATGTGAGGACCAGGTTTAATCCTTAGCACATCCGCCCATCCCTTGTTTCGTAGGTACTGAGCTTGTTCGCATCTAATTTCCTTGACATTGTCTCCTTTTTATTTTCCTAACTCAGCAGTTAGTCCACCTATGTCCATGCCAAGGGAGTAGCAACATCTGATTGGGACAAAAAGTAGGGAAGAGAAATAAGTAAAGATATTTTAGAGGCCTCAAATATTACCCTGGCCAGTTTTAATGGAGTCTAAACACTTCAGGATGCGTACTACAGGGCGTGTTTTGGAGTTATACAGTAACTTGCCTTTCTGTTTTTGGCAGTTTTATGTGTTTGTGTATATTTAGTCTGAGTATATAAACTGTGATTGATGAGTTTGTCTTGACTTGCTAAAGCCAAAAGATGGCACAAGTTTTCACAAATACTGATGCAAAAAACATACATACACTTTTAGCTTGGGAAAATTTTATCTTAACAGTAATACTTTATGCTCTGTTAATTTTTCTTAGTTTTCTATTTTTAACAGCAAAACCTCAAAGATCCATGTTGGTGTTTGTGTGGGGGTTTCTTGTCATAGTTATCTAAAATCACTTGTAATCTTTGTTTTCTGCATAGGCTAAATTTTTGAAAATTTAAAAGGATATAGAAGAATAGAAAATGGGTTATTTTCTAAATATATGTGTTATAAACCCGAACCCTTAATCTGAGTACTATCATTGCCAATTGTTCATAGCTTAATAGGAACTTAATGTTCCTGAACTTCTTGTGCCACTATGGACAAACCAGGTGTTTAATTGTAGAACAGTGTCATACATACCGAATAATTTTTAGTAGTTTTAAATGCCATGCTTATTCTCATGGCTAAAACACGGAGTAGAATTGGAATAAAAGATCTTAACAAGCAGATTTGAAGGAATTAGTGTTTCTGAGGTGTTTTTGTCATTTTGTGCCACATTGAAAAATATTACTCACTGTATTTCATTATCCTGTCCTCCATTGCATCTCTTCCACACAGGACATACATGGCACTTTAAGAACTCTTTTGAGGGATCCTCTTTTGATATTGGAGACATCTCCCTTGCGTTATATTCTGCCTTGTTTTCTTACTCTGGTTGGGATACGCTCAATTATGTAACAGAAGAAATCAAAAACCCAGAAAGGTAAACGATCTGAGCTTTCTAAATGTGGATATTTCTCCAGTTGCTGGGTTTGTGGATGTTATTCACTAATAAATTCTGAGCTTACACTGAAATGAGTAGAACTGCTCTACTGGTGAGGCTGTGTACGGCCACTAGCAAAGATTTACTAAACTTCATTAAAAATGAAAAAGAAAGAAAAACTTTAGAATAGATAAGTCTGGATGATTGCAGGATGCTGTATTCAATGCTAGGTAAGCTTTCAGTTCAAGATGTTACTATTTATTATAATAGGTGTTAATGTTGCAGCGGAACAGGTACCTAAGTGTTGTCTGTGTTTACCTGTGCAGTCATTCTGATTTCATATTTAAGAATGCTACATTTAACAAATGTTAATGTTTTCCATGAATTTATGCTCTGAAAGTGTAACTGGCTAGTCTTGCTCAGTTGTGAGTCTGTAAGCAGACACCTTTCTGTTAGAGTAGAATCCCCTTTGATAATTTTTACATCCTATAACGGGTAACAGCTCAGATTGTTATACCCGAATGATAAAGAATGAATGAGATTTTTTTTTTTAATTCTCCCAACTGATTTTGACT
The DNA here is from genome assembly GCA_013397115.1 of Edolisoma coerulescens. NCBI lineage: Eukaryota > Metazoa > Chordata > Aves > Passeriformes > Campephagidae > Edolisoma > Edolisoma coerulescens. The sequence goes on along the minus strand of VWZW01003082.1, from coordinate 1,246,958 downwards.
TTTGCAGTTTATTTTCTTCTATGTTGGATGCTGAGTTTTATGCTGAGCATTTATCTAACCAGGAAAGTTATCTGTTAAAAAGATAAAATAGTGGATAAGTATTTTAACTCTAAAACTAGCTATTTTTAGTCAGATTGAATTCCAGATTGACAGTTTGTTTCTTCAGATCCTCTTTTAAAGATTTGATAAACATATTCAGAAGACATACATTTGGTATTTTCATCAGTCATTTGGTCCTTCAAATGTTTTTTCTGCTAAAAACTCCTTTTTTTGATTACTGTTGCAATGCCTCTTCTTTTTAGTGTATCGTTCTCTGTTATCAGTTTGATAGCTCTTCTATTAGATATATTGTTTTGAACAATTTTTCTCACAGGATATTTAGCTGATGAAAATTTCTTCATAGTAATTTTCTCTAGATAGGCATCAGTGCCTAATACAAGCTTCATTTTTGGTAGAATGGTAGCTGGTAAAGTGAACTTCATATTTCAGCTTTCTGCATTGACAGTTCTTGGGAATAATGAGGCATTCCAGACTTCTACAAAATTACTATGAGAATTGCGTATTTTTAATCTTCACTTTATTGGTAGTGCCTTCATGCTTGTCCACCCCAAAGCTGCAATCCACAAATTACATTTGACATAGTCCCTTGGTTTTAATCTTGGATGACGCAAAGTCCTTAAAATGCTATTTCAGATTTTTGTTATAATATTTCTGAATTAAATTCACAGTTTTCTGCTTCTGTTTCTTCTCTGTGCTGGGATTCACGGGTCTCTTACTATGAGTGTGCAGCCTCAAAGAAGAGTCAGAACTCCCAGTTACTAATTTACTGATTTATATGGAGGACTGTGGGGTATGTTTGTTTTTCTGCTTCCATGGCAGCAGACAGACACAGCTGGACTTCTGGGCCTCAGGAAGTTTTTGAGGAAACTTTCAACGTTTTAGTCAGACTGCTAATTTTTATGCTTTGGGGTTTTGTTGTTTGGAGGTTTTTTTGTTGTTGTTATTGAAAACAACGTTCATGGCAGATGCACATCAATGTCACCCTGCTCTGTTTGATTTCAAGCTGGGCAAATATGTGAGAGTAACACTCTCAGTTCTGCTTCCCCTTTTGAAACATTGGAATATTCCTGTGAGGTTTGAGGAAAGAATCAGGCTGAGAAAAGCCAAAGCCTAACATTAAAAATCTGTTTCTGCTCTGTAGTTTCTTTCTGTGGAGCTGCACACTCAGGACTGTGAGTTTATCTCACAATTAAGTCTTATCTGCTTACATCTAAAGGTTAGCACTGTTTTCCTGTTACTCTTGACTTTTTTCACAGCTTTCTAGACATGGGTTTGCTGGCAAGATACGCCCCATGCTGGGGTTCACAGCTGCTCAGCAGTTTTATATCTGCGTCTCTCTTGTGCAGCTCAGTCAGTTTGTTCTCTGCAGTGGTGGGTGCAGATGAGAAGAACAGGGGTTTGGTGTAATAGATCTCCCTGCACCAGTTCTAGGAGTAGGTTCTGGAAGGAGAGCCCCATTCCCCACGGAGGAGGAGTGCAGTGACTCAGAGCTCTGCCTCTTTGGGCTCTAGTTGTCATAATTAATACAGACAGTAGGAAATAATTTAAAGCATGGAAGTTTGAAGGCTGTTATTACAGATCTGGAAACCTTGAAGTTAGAGTATTTGAAGAGCAATTGCGTAGAATCCCTTTTTATGCATAATTCAGGTTATAAGTTACTATAAAAATCAGATTTTTTTCCAGTCTTCTATATTAGAATTTCTAGTTATAAAAGAAACCAAACTCTGGTTCCAGAGATACCTTTTTTTTTGAAATCTTTACTCTGGCTTCATAACTTTTCTGTCTATTGTAAAGGATGCAAATAAATAACTTTAATCTGTTACTACTAATGGAATTTTTTTTTTTTCTGCAGTTGTGGGTTTTGGAGTTTTGGTTTTTTTTGTCTTACAGGAATTTGCCCCTGGCTATTGCAGTGTCTATGCCAATTGTGACAATTATCTATATTATGACCAATATAGCTTACTATACAGTGCTGGATGCTCAAGCTGTTCTCGCTAGTGATGCTGTGGCAGTGGTAAGTTGACCAAGTGTTATGAATGAGTGTTTGAGATTGCTTATGAAAGCGACAGCACGACAAAGTTCATTGGCGAGATTTTCACTCTACTACTTATAGGACAGTTAAGGCACACCAAGGAAAAACAAGCAACAACAAAACCAAATACAATCCAGGCAATCAAAACAGAAATGGACTGAGAACTGTCTAGGTGTATGTGTGTGTGTGTGAGTGACAAAAGGACAGCGAGAACAAGGACAAAAAGGAATGCAGCCTAAAAGCTTAACAACACTCAGATGTAACAGTACTTTAACTTAACTTACACCTTAAGCTTAAGTTATAGCTTAACATTAATTTAACAAATGAATAACACTTAGCAGCACTTAGCCTAACTTATGACTTGTAAGTCGAACTTAGCAACTTAACAAAAGAGCAACACTTAGCAGCATTGAACTTAGCTTATAACTATAACTTAACCTTACTTACAGGCCTTACTTACTGAGATATCTAAGGCACTTAAACATCTAAGAAGGCAGTATGTCTCCCGGATTTGCTGTAGCATATGTGCACGTTTATGCACCCAGACAGAATGAGTCAGTGCAAACAAGGTACCTGTGAAACATTCCCCTCAGAGGTCAGTGAAATACTCACTTTGGATGCCTTTGCATCTCCCCAGTGGGTGAAGGGTCAGGCCTCGAGGAGTGAGGTGTCAGCCCAGGACTCAGTGTTGGGCGATCCTCCAAGCGTAGCAAACATGAGCGTTCAGTGGCTCTGAGAGGCCCTGCTCAGAGGGAGGTGCTGGTCTCAGCCCACTGCGGCTCCAGGAGAGCCCCGAGGGTCTCCTGTTGGACTGCTGCTGCTGGGGTCACGGGAGAGTGGGCTTTAGTCATAACAGTGTTTGGGGCAGCACTTTCCTTGGAAATGTGACAACAGGAATGTTGTGCTGTTCTGGCAAGAAAAATACTTCCCAAGGCTGTTGGTAAGGAGAACAGGAGCTTGTTAGACAGCAGCAGTTGCTGGGAGCAGCCAGTGTTTCTGATGAGCACGNGGAGGTGCTGGTCTCAGCCCACTGCGGCTCCAGGAGAGCCCCGAGGGTCTCCTGTTGGACTGCTGCTGCTGGGGTCACGGGAGAGTGGGCTTTAGTCATAACAGTGTTTGGGGCAGCACTTTCCTTGGAAATGTGACAACAGGAATGTTGTGCTGTTCTGGCAAGAAAAATACTTCCCAAGGCTGTTGGTAAGGAGAACAGGAGCTTGTTAGACAGCAGCAGTTGCTGGGAGCAGCCAGTGTTTCTGATGAGCACGGGAGGAGCTGAGCCCAGGTGCTGTTTCAAGGCTGAGGCCTAACAAGCATCTCTCAGATCACCGTGGCTCCTGGAAAGGAGGAGGGGGGAATGCACCACCACACCAAGTGGCATTTTGCTAAAGTACTAACTTTGCACCTTCTAGGGATGCATTTCATTTTAAGGGATGAAACAGGAAAAATCCCTAGTTTGTTTTAATACTTACCTGAACACAGGAGGACAGAACAACTCATCATAAATATTTTAATCTCAAGTAGGAAAGCAGTTAATGAAATCATGTCTAATAATAATACATTACCAGATCTATTAAAATGAACACAGATGCATCTTGTTACTGTATTTTGCAAAATCACTAATTAGACTTGTGCACTTTGAGCTAATTGAAAATTAAGACTCATTAGTACAGCATTTTCTTTTTGTTCCTTTGTGCTGCAGTATTCCAAACATGCAGCAGGGTTGCTCTGAGCTGATGGTTGGTGCAAAGCTTATCTGTAAATGGATGTGTGGCAGCTCAACCATGACAAAGTTTAGCTTTGTATCTCCTCTTCAATGACTTATACCACTGTCTTCCCAACATTGTATTCATTCCAAAAACTTTTAACATTTTGAAATTCATTTCTTTTGTATGTGGAAGGGAGTTTGGATCCAATTAAAATATATAAACTTGTTAGAGTAAAAGCTGGTAGAAACATGTTCTATACTTAAAGCTAATGATGAAGCAAAAGTAAAGGGTTGGAGTTTTCTTTTGCCCTGTAACTGGTGAATTAATTGGATAGTTCTGGGTACTATATACTTTAAAGTTGAGACTTGGGAAAATTTAATCTTTTTGGCTATTTAAATCAGAGGAAAAGAAATAAAACCTTGCCTCCCTTTTAGATTCCAAATTGGCTTCTAAAATATAAGTAGTTACACAATGGACAGAGAGTTTTACATACATCAAAATGAAGGAAGTATTTTCTCTGTTCCCACAGAGGATTACTGGGATTAAAAACTGCCTTAGTAAACCAGGAAACTCTTGTTTCAGATATATGGGCAGATGGTTCTGCAAAAGCAATGACTTGACTTTATTTCAGACTGCAGAAATATTTGTATTTAGTGTAAGATTTCAAAATAGTTTATGGTAAATGTGGGCTGTAACTTGTTATTTCAAATGTAATTATACAAATGTTTATTTCAAAATGTGTTGAAAGTAAATAATAATTCTTTACCTTTTTTTAGCAGGAATATGCAAATACAAAATTGTCATGAAATATATTGGGGAAAACTTCCTAAAACATCTCAGAATGAGACAGAACAAGGATAGAAAATAGTAGGCTTTGAATAAACATATGCTAAGGGGTAGTTTATTTCTGTTGTAGGCTGTAGTATCCCATATGAAGAACCTTCCAGTGACTGATAATGGAATTATTAATACTTGTCTGTAGTTACTTAATCCAGACCAATCTAAAAGCCAATACACAGTCCACTGTCTGTCCTGATTCCTGTAAAGCAACACAGGTTTTTCCCTAACAAGATCTGGAAAATACACTCCTTTGACAGCAGTGAAATTCTCCAATCCAGCCTATCCCCTAAGAGCATTCTGTTCCTGCTCTGCTGCTCCTGCCCCTTGTCCTCACAAAGGTTTAGACAGCTGGATGGTGAGTGGGATCAGGAAAAGTGACCCACTCTGGGAGGCTGGGGCAGTGATTCCCTGGGGGCCTGCCCAGTCCGTGTTCCTGAACACAGCCAGTGACTGCATTGCAGCTGCAATTAGTGCTCAGATAAAGGAGGGGTGATGGATGCCTGAACCTTACTGCACATGTGAAACCCAGGCCTAAATTTTTATGATTTTGTATACACTTCATTTAGTTGTTCTTTGAGATTGTTTTGTTACCAAGAGTATATATTTATCTCTGAGTCCACGTATACAGTCATGTATATATACATGCTGTGCAACTTTACATGAAATTGTAATACTCAGAACGGGACAGATCAAGTTTTCCTCTCTGCTATAGGATGTATCTGAACATGGACAAGAAAAAAGGAGGACTTAAAAATGATATGAACTCCTTAGTCAATCTAATTGCATGCAGAGATACTGAGTGACCAGGAAAAGGATGAAAAAATGTGTTTGTGAGTTCCAAAGTTATTTTAGATGTTTTACTTGTTGGGCTAATTTTAACAGAACTTAAAGAATGTCATAGATTTTTGGAAATCTAAACATTTAATTTTTCACTGTATCTCAGGTTTGTCAAATACCTGAATTTAAAAGCTGAACTAATGTTCTATCTAAAGGCAGTTTTGCTGAGATGTCTCATCAGCTGGCAAACAATGCTCTTCTGATTGCTACTACTTCCATCCCTTTTAGAATGATGAGGTGAAAGTGCAGCTGAAGTTTAATGCTTAATACATGAGCCACTGAAGATTCCTTCTCATTGATATGAACAATTGCCCAGTTTTATGAAACTGACTTTAAACTTGATCTACTAAGACTGTAGCAAATTGTGTGGGGCTCTGGAAGGATGCATGTAGAATGGAGGAGTTGACACTGAGGACCTGACACGTGCATGACATGGACTTTGCACTACTCTGAGGCTGGGTTGCAGTAGAGGAGTGCAGCACGTGTGCTCTTGTAGTTCATCTTCTAATTTAGCCTGTTCTGAAAGGAGAGCTCCTTTTAGTGCTGAAGCTAAACAATGTGAACCAAAGAACAGTAAGTGGCAGTAATTTGGAGAACTGCTTCAAAAGTGCACTTGCAGTTCAAATTCAAATACTTAATTTGGGGGGAGGGGGGAAGAGCTAATGGGTGCATTTGAAAACCCTCCTATAATACAAAAATGTAAAAATCTTTATGGTGAAATTTCTCTGGGTGGTGGAAGAGAGTTTTATCTTCAATGGAATCTTGAAGAAGACTTAGGGCTTTGTATTCTGGGGATGAATGAAGAAAGGAGGTGAGAATTAAGCTATTCAAAAAAATTAATCTGATGAAAATGAGCCACTTTCATCTGCTCACATATTCTACATGTGATACAAGACACAGATTACTTATTGCCCTTTATGTAGTTGGTGGAAGTTGGTGTAGGGTGAAAATTACATTAATGAATTTTTGAAGCAACATGGTAGTAATGTTGCTGCATTTTAGAGTCTTTGGTGTCGTCAAGCAGCAGTTACATTTAATCTTCCTTGTTGCTATTTTGGGAGGGAATGGAGTAGCTTTCTGCTATTCTTTTCAATGACTAGGCTATGAGCTTCAAAGGGGTGGGGTGAAGCTATTTCCGGCTCCAGAATGGGCTAAAAGTTCTGAGTAAGAGAAGTGTAAGTGTATCTTTCCACATCACCTTGTGTACTGTTTTTCTTGGTGGCTGTGACGTAAAAGAAATCATACCAAGGGATTATATGGGGGAAAAAAAAGGTAGAATGTCCTCCTTTTACATCACAATTGGCTTCAATTGTGGTATAGTCCCAGTGTTGGAGCTAAGAAACTGAAGTTTTAAAGCTTTTTTGTTGAAGAAATTTAAGTGATACAGCAACAGCTAGTTCTGCAAATGCTCTTCAGATGATTGCTGATCATCTCAAATCACTTGCTTTTTCAATGACTCCTGTCAGAGTTCCACAGTTGACTTCTGTTTTACCTCCTTATGCAAACCATCACAACCTTTGCTGTTAAGTGTTGTGCATATGAAAGTTACTCTGTAGCACAAAAACAAATAAAGAAGAGCAAACATTTTATCTCGCCTGTCACTGTCACCGAACAACAATTTTTTTAGTTGTTTGAAACTACAATTGTGGTTTTTGTTTGTGAAGGTGGCATCTGGCTCCACAAGAACTTTCTGGGCTGTTTTGTCTCCTAACAGGAAACATGCTGGCTGCCAGTGCACAGCTTGTTACCTGCTTCCTGTGTTTGGTCATGGCTGTGGGTTTTGGTTGAGTTCATACAATAGGTGATATTTGGCAGCTTGCTTCTTTTACTTGGAAGAGTTAAAAGTGGTTGAAACAAACGGTTGTGCTGCGTAGCCAGCTGTCGTCTTTCTTGCAGCTGTAAACTGGGGATAAAGAGGACGACTTCAGTTTCATCTTTGAATGTCTTCTCATGAGTCCAGTGTAGATCAATCAATTCACCCTGGTGCTCTCGTATTCTAGAGCAGGCTTGCTTTGCTTTGCCATGCTCCCTCAGTGAGCTGGAATGTGGGAGGCTGTGTGTTTAACCTGTTTCATTCTTCTTTGGTGTATAGTTAATAAATGTTGAGTCACTTTTTTCTGAATGAATTCAGGCTGAATTTTTTAAGTTCTTCTTAGACCTTTTGGGTATTACTTCTCTTCCTTCATTGGCTTCACTGGCTTCTTTTCTGAAGAGGAAAATCTGTTTGTCCTTAGCCATCAGTGTCACGTTCCTCTCCTTTGCTTGCACTGGCACTTCCCAGTAAGGTTTCTTTGGATGAAGTGCACATTCCACACCTTACAACTGAAGAACTCTTCATTAGGGGCGGGCAGTTGCTTTTAGAGGGAGAGCTGTGTAGGTAATTATTTATTTACCTTCTTTCTTGGAGCTAGCTGTAATTCACTGCCAGTGCAGCACTCCCAGTGCCAGTTACATGGAAGTTCTGTGGCTTTGGAGTCCAAGCTGAAAAGCTGAGCTGAACTTGAAAGAGTGCTACATAATATTTTCAATATGAGGTAGGTCAGAGACTTGGAAAATGCTGAACCCTTGTTCTAGGGCTAGCTATTAGAGATGCTAAGAACAGGATAAATACCTGAGAAGGTTTAGATCAAATATCTTCAGCACTTCCATGAAAATGTAAATGGAACTGTTTTACTGTTGGAGCTGACATCAGAAATTTTACTGTGGACTGGACAGAAGAGACATTTTACATGCAAGTAGGAATGCAATATATTAATGCAGCAGAGTAGTGCGGGTTTTCTTACCGTAAGATTGTATTCAGTGACCTAAAAATGAAGTGGGAATTTTATGCTGGACCTTGCACTGCACTGGTACCTTTTTCTCCCAGTAAAGGTGTTGCCAATAATACAAGGAGAGAATTATGTCTGTTTGAGTAGAATCGATCAACAGCATGGTAATTGAAACAAGAATTACAGGAAACACTAACATTTAAATTGTTTTCTTTTGCACCTTTACAATTTCCTGGGTTTGGTTGAGGTGCACTCTTTCTTTTCTTTAATATATGTGACATTAAATCTAATTTGGTCAATGGGGAGAGATGTCATACAGTATCCTGACAATGTAATCTTTGGCAGCAGGAGAAGACTTCTTCTGCTCAGGGTCTTTCTTTGCATGTGCAGCTTTCTGATTGCCATAAATCAGAGTTTGTTTCTCTTAACAAATAGCACCTTAGAGACCTCAGAAGCTCAAAATTAAGAAAACACACTGTAGTTCTGACTGCCAGATCTTCCTGTAATGTGTGAATGTATTTATACTTTGCCTCAAGAGAAATGTCAAAGCAGAATTAATTGTGTTTCCAAAACACTAGTCAGAACCCTCATATATATATATATATATATATATTAATCCTTTTACTGCTCTGTATGATTTTCAGGGTAAGAATGTTGCAAAACTGAGCCTGGAAAAACTCCTGGGCAATAGGATCTTGAAAAGAGTTACATGAAGAGGCTCCGTAGGTGCCTTTTAAACTCTCTTAAACAGAAACACATCATAATCTTTGGGTATTTTTTTGTATAAGTTTCTTATTCCTGTTAGGCTACATTCTCTTTGTGTTTATCCCTCCAATCAATACTGTTTGGTGCTTTGCCAGCCTAGCATGTGCTTGTAGCTCCATACGCTCTCCGTGTAGTCTGACATTTCTTGTGTGCCTCTAAGTGCACTTCTTGTGTGCAGCTAAGTGTGATGAAACAGTTCTCATCTTGTGATTTGTAACGTGAATGTGGGTCTTGCTGCTCATCTGTGTGCCTGAATTACTGAGTGTGAGGCAGTATTCCGTGTATTTTGTTGTGGCAGCTCTTGATGCGGGGGATTTCTGCAGCTTTTAGTTCAACCTGTTTGTATAGAACTGTTGTTTGGACCTTTAAAAGGACAAAAAAGTGTTCTTGCAAACCATTCACAAGTTTTTAGCTGATGATCACAAGATCAAACTAACCGAAGACAAAAATAAAATTTCATCAGTCATTTATTTCTTGAAACAAAGCTGTAATTCAGTTTTTGACCATTCTTCTGGGAGTAATGTAACATTTTAGTCACGATGCAATAAGGGCAGTTCAGCTGAGAAGTGCATGGCTGAAAGCCTCTTCCTTCATTATTATTCCCTGATGATGGTTTGAAAAAAAAAAAAAATTGAAACTAAGGGGAACAATTCCAGGTGCATGTCCTACAGTGTGCATGTATTTATGTGTACCTTACATACCCAATGGATGGGAGGGCATAAAAGAACTTTATCTGTAATTGCAAGTGTTACTTCGGCAATTCTCTGAATTCTCTGTTTCCAAGCTGTTGGAAGCAGTTATAATTCAAGTCTGGATTACAGGACTTGTCAGACTATAGCAGATATGACAATTTAATCTCTTAATCCTTCTTGCTCTTTAGACTTTCTCAGAAGAATCCTGAGATGATATCCATCCCCATAGTGGTGGCTTTCTCCTGTTATGGTGGACTAAATGTTTCTGCTTATAGCTGCCTCCAGGTAGGCTCCTCTGTCATCCTCCACATGCCTTTGTGAATGCTCCATTCTTTCCTCCATTGCCAGCTCATTTGTTTTTATAAATGCCCTTCACAACTCCCAGAAGCAGTGGTAGTTAAAGTGGAATTGGTGAGGAGCTCAGCTCAGAGCCCAGGTCTCGCTCATTTGTGGAGGATCCATGATTGTACAATTGTGGTTTTAGCAGAAAGCAGCCACTAACTCTTCTCCTTTTCCCTCCCCCCTTCCCTTCTTGGTGCAGTGCACTCAGCGTGTGTGCTTGATAACTTGATTTCGTGTTGTGCTTTTCTCTGCCCTGCCTTCTTATACAAAATAATCCTCTGATATGCACGCAGTGAATGTTTATTGTGGCTGCTTTTACTTACAGTTCAGTAACTCTTTCAGCAAGAAACACTGTGGAGATCTTTGCGTTTGTCTTTGTTCACAAGAGACTACAACTGAGCTTTAGAGAAGACATTTCTTGGCATCTGTTGAAAGGAGAGTGTTGGAAGATTTATAAATTTGTACTCAAGTGTCTGAGTAGTAGTAATGAACTTGGCTGATTTTTGTTATAAATGAGAGTGAAACCCTGTCAGAAAACACCTGCCTAAAGGCAGATGGGTCTTTATGTGTCATGTTAAGCTGGTCAGAAGGATGAGCCCAACTTTCGGTACCTTTCAACTTTGTTTTGCTGAAAGATCATTTTGCAGGCAGATCTACTTGGCAAACCAAGCTGAACTTTTTTTTAGATGATTCTCAATTAAAATAGTCTTTTGCATTACCTCACCTCAAGTTTAGCTCTTGAAGTTTCTCCACCCTTTTCTCTGTCAGGAATCCCAACTACAGCATTAGAAAGTACATTGGAAATGACAGTGTTTGGTAGAGGTTGTCGCTACTCTCTCTTTTGAAGAGTCTGACTTGTACAGATCTAGGGAAATTACTTATTTAGGCTTTGAGGTAGATCTACAGTTGAGGTAGAACATAGGCTGCATCCAGAATACATTGAATCTGTAGCAGTTTGATCTGTATATAATTTGTGGTTTTTACTGCTCATAGGAATGATTGTTGTTTTCCAAGATGTGTGAAACAGCATTAGCATGTCTTAGAAAAATTGGATATAGATTACAGGATGGAAGTAGCCTTTGAGTTAGTCCTGCACCTGTCATTCATACTGGCCCATTACCAAATGTTTCAAAAGGACATGGAAAATGCATGCAAAGAACATCTCTGGGGGGAAAAAATTTCTCCAAATGACATATTAGCTAATTTGCATCCTTCAGCATAAGATTACATTCATAGGTTTTCTCTCTCTTCTTTAGCTTCAGCTGTTAATATTACTTATCTAAATGCTTATCCTTTAGGCGATTTTATTTAACATCTTAATTTTCTAACATCTTGTTCTGTATCTTAACTTTATATATTAAAACAAAAAGTCCTCCAGGAGTTTTGTGTCTTGTGATTTCCTCTGCGGTTTGGCTTCAGAAATCAGCAGTTCAGGTCCAAATATGCTTTTAAAATATTACAAAAATTGCTTATTAGAATTTTCGTCTTGTCCTCATTCTTGTTTGGAAGGAGTTGTCTTAATTCATTGACTGGATCATAATAACTTACATTCTGCTTCAGGAGATTGGGTTTCTCAGAGCTGCATTTAGATGCAATAAGGATCTGAGAGAAGCACTTCGGGTTCTAGGAATTTTTTATTCTTGAGCAGCAGAAATCTTTTATATACAATAATGTAAATCATTAGTTGCAGTTTCAATTGGCTGAAAATGTAATCCATGGTATACAGAACACATTTCTTATGGCATGGTTTTCTGCTAAATTGATGTTCTGATTTCAGCATGAAATAGAATATGTCCATGGACTAGTTCTTTTATACTTTGCTCATGTTATTTTTTATAATATCTGTAGGAATCCATGTGATTCCACCCCTGTGTTGAAGCTCCATTTTGAAGGAAGCCATGCTAAGATGGATAAACTAAAAGAGCTCAGGAAGAGAGGTGCCTTTCTGAGAACCAGGGTGACACAGCTGATGCGTTGACTTTGAGCCTTTAGGCATTGTTCCATTGAAGTGATTATGTGGTTTTGCATTGTCCTTTAGCAGCAGGAAGTCCTGTCTGCCTTTGAGGCTCAACTAAATTACACAAAAGGATGGAATACATTCTGCTTTTTAGTGTTAATGATGGTACACAGCAGAGTTGGATTCTGAGCTGTAACCTGGATAATGTGCTGGACAAAGCACTTTTTCAATGCAGACAAAGAATAGGAAACTATAGCTGGCCAAGCTTTGCTTTATGTCAGTGAATTTCTCAGCATCTTATGGTTTAAAGATTGACATTATATACAGGGTTTTGTCTCATGAAAATCCAACACTCACATAACAAAAAAAACCCCAAACCAACTATATTAAGTCTTTTAGGCCTTTTTGATGTGCGAGAACATTAAGAAAACAGATCGTAATGCACTGCTATTGATGATCTGGTTCCTGGAGTAATTAAATCAAAATTTGACCACTTAAATTGAGATAACTTCATATGGTGCAGATAAAGTCCAATTCTGAATGTTAATCACCTTTGATTGAGCTCCTTAGCTCATAGATGTTATGATGAAGACCAGTGCTTTGAAGGGGAGGTCAAGGGCAATGTGTTTAAAAATACTAAAATACTAAAAACTGAAGAAAATTTTTATAATAGACAAACCTGCAGAAAGCTGAACTACTACATGTGCTTTTTATGTCTGAAGATCTTGAAATTGATAAAGCAAGAGAGAGATAAGAAAGCGATTTAGAGAAAGGCTCATAAAAAGGTTTAGATTACTGCTACTTGCTAAGGTGTAAAATGTTCAAATCTTTGGTGTTTGTTTGAATACAAGTTACATACGAGTTTGTACCTTTCTGTTTCCATAAATAGTGACTTCATGCTGTCTAATGTAGACACGATTCTTTTGCTACCATGTCTGTTAGTTTGCTTCTGTAAAAGAAATTGTGGAAGTGATTTAGTTATCTGTAGGTAGGACTGGGGTGGGTAGGAAGGCTTCCACCCATGTCCTCTGAACGCAGCACGAGGGCAGTTCTGCCTAACTTCACACTAAAGCTAACGTCCAGATACGTACAATGCTCAGACCAAGATGGGAGTTAGAAAACCTATCAGTCTGCATAAATTAAATTTCTTCCTTTTTCAAATGTGTTGTCTGATATTCTAAGTCTCTCTCCCTTCTTTCTCCATCCAGGAGGCTGAGCAGAATAGACCAAGACAGTATATTGCAAATTATTACCCATTTTTGTTTTAGATCCAAGATTACTGGCCATCAGTGGCTCTTACCACTTGCTGTGAAACTTTGATGCTACTGACTTCTTGGTTTCAGAGCTCTACCATGGACAGTCACAACAGTTGCTTGCAGTATTGTCTAGCAACATTAACAGTTGAGGAAGTGATAAGATCACTTGCTCTGTCATTTGCCAAGTTGTGAGAGTAGAGCCCAGAGGCCTGGCCGGTGGAGCTAAAGGAACAGATGATGTTGCTTAGGAAACTGCAAAAGAAGGAAAATAAAATAGATTCCTAGATACTAAACAGTAGGTGTGATGTTGGCTGTGATTATCCACTGCAATATGGCACTTCTCTGATTAGGTAATATTTTAGTAGTCTAAAGAATGTTCACTTCAGTTCTGTAGGTCAGTTAGATAATAAAATACATTAGGATTGGTAAGGAAATTCTCAAAACATTTTGTTTGTGGGCATTATTTTTGTGAGCAGAAAATATGACTTCAGGTGCTTGGCTAAAGAAGTTTGTGCTTATTTAGAATCCATAAATAAATAAGAAAGCTATGTGATTCTTTGTGCTGCATTATGGACTGTCCTTACTGTATTACTGTTTTTCAATACAAATGTATTACAAAAGCTCTGATGTCATTGTTTTACGTATTCTTTTTTGCAGATATTTTCATGTTTCCTTTTCTTTTCCCTTTCATCAGACATTTGCCGACCAGGTATTTGGTATGTTCAGCTGGACAATTCCAATTGCTGTAGCCTTTTCTTGTTTTGGTGGACTTAATGCTTCAATTCTAGCATCATCAAGGTATTGCATATCTCTTTCAGTTTGACAAGTGTTCATAAGTCTTTTTACATGTTACTGTTTTGCTGATCAATTATGAGAGTGGCAAAAATACTTCTTTAATTGAACCTATAATGAATAGCCACAATAAAACAACAGATCTAAATAAACCTCTGTGTGTGTGTACATACACCCTTAACACTGCCTTGTTTCCCCAAAGCATTCCTAAGTGTATGCAGTACATAATTAAAGATCAAATGAATTTTGTCTGTGTGGTGAGTCCTTAGGCCTTCTGATTATTTGCATTACCTTCCGCTTTACTTGATAAAATAATTCTAGCAAGTTTTTGCCTTCAAATGTATTTACCTAAAACTTACTGACCTTTTAAAATCAGTATTTTAAAACTTTGTCCTTGGAAAAACCCTAAATAACTTGCAACTGCTATGAAGCTGCAATCAGAAAGCTTAGGGATACAGTGTGGAACCTTTTCTTTGAGCACTGATTATGGATGGAACTAGCAAAAGTTTTAAATAGTTTTATTCAGGCATTTTAAGATTCTTCCTGTCCTTTGAATGAATTTGCAATGCCTCTGTATTGAGAAGATTCACCATTTGGTGAAGCAGTCAGTATAGAGCAGTTGGTAATAAAATTATGTGTGTTTGTTTTTTGTGCTAGCTTTTAGAATTTTGTGAAACAATAGAAATTTGTTTCAGTTACTGTAGATGTTGGTCTATTTTACCTGTAGGATGATTTTTTTTTTTTAATGGGTGTTAACAGCATGTTTCTAAAAGCTTATATATCTTTCAATGGTTGTTGTACAGTACATCTTTGTAAGAAGGGCTGAATCCAGTTCCAGTTTAAAGGGTGGAAATTCAGTGGTGTAAATATTTATTTTGACTAGTGTTATTCTTTGATTTTTTTGTAATATATTCTCTCTTGCCTGTGGTCTCAACATGTGCTTCCTTACTGCTTTTTTTCAGGCTATTTTTTGTAGGATCTCGGGAAGGTCACCTTCCTGATCTGTTGTCTATGATCCACATAAAGAGGTTCACACCTGTGCCAGCACTGCTCTTCAATGCAAGTTGTTATTGCTTTTCTTTTCAACTGATTAGATGGGACACACAGCACAGCTTCCCTCAAAATGGAGCTTCAACACAGGGCTAGAAAAATGTACACAAATATATATGTATAAAAAATTAACATGAGAAAAGTATAAAAGAAGTAATCCATGTACGTATTCTATTTCATGCTGAAATCAGAACATCAATTTAAGCAGAAGACATGTCATAAGAAATGTGTTCTGTATACCATGGATTACCATGGATTGCATTTTCAGCCAATTGAAACTGCAACTAATAATTGACATATTGTATATAAAAGACTTCTGCTGCTCAAGAATAAATAATTCCTAGAACCCAAAGTGCTTCTCTCAGATCCTTATTGCATCTAAATGCAGCTCTGAGAAACCCAATCTCCTGAAGCAGAATGTAATTTATTATGATCTAGTCAATGAATTTAGACAATTTTTTCAGAACAAGAATATGAATTATTTAAAGGAAAACTTTAAAAAATTCACAAGAGACAACTTAAAATATACTGTCATCAAGGTGATTGCTGAGAGAGTGATTTTTTGAGGTATAACCAAGGAGTATAAGGTATTACTTAAAGGCAAAAAGCAGCATGAACAGTAAGTTTCAAACTTGTGGGTTTAGATTCTCACTCCTGTTTTTTTCTGACAGTGTTTTATGACCCTTGTTTACCTGGCTGTGGAAGATGTCTTCCAGCTTATTAATTACTTCAGCTTCAGTTACTGGTTTTTTGTTGGTCTCTCTATTGCTGGGCAGTTATATCTACGTTGGAAAGAACCAGATCGGCCCCGACCTCTTAAGGTAGTACTTATTACACAATTGTTTAAAATCCCTGCCTCCATATAATATAAAAGTACTGTCTAAAATCTGGACCCTACATCTTAAGTCTAAAGGTTACAAATTGATCAGGACACAATTTGTGTTTCCATTTGATGTTGTACCATGAAAGTTAGCTTCTCTGCTAGGTAAGAATAAGAGGTTGTTGTATCAGTATACTCTATTATTATATGCTAGTTCAGTCAGTATCTCTCCTGTCTGCCCACTGGGGAATGTCTCAATAGCCTAACATAGTAGTTAGCCTTTTATCTAGCAGCAGAAATCTCTGATTGGGAATGCTCAAGTTAAGTAACTCTGTTTGTGGACCACATTCAGCTCCGAGGATATCTGATCCTGTAATAACCTTCTCCTACTTTAAGGTGATACTCTACTCCAAAAATTCAGTAATTCTTGTTTCCCAAGTTTTACCAGTTTTGTCTAAAAACACTTCATGCCACTATGCACTTTGTTTCAGCACAGCACAGTTACTGTACTTGATTACTTCTGCAATTTTTAGCAACAGTTCTGTTAAGAATAACTCTGCAATTTCCTTATGGTTCTAAATAGCCAGATATATGAGAGGAAGAGCAGATAATTTCACAAAGTGGGCTTCAGAGAGAGAAGTCTGTATCATAATGTTTGTAACTGTAGACAATGAATATTTCATTAACATTGTGTTCTGTTTTTTCTGTCTGCAGCTGAGTCTGGCTTTCCCAATAATATTCTGTATATGCACAGTATTTCTGGTGGTAGTGCCACTCTATAGTGACTTTGTAAATTCAGTGATTGGAATTGCCATTGCTTTATCTGGAATTCCATTCTTTTTCTTGGGAGTCTATTTACCTGCATCAAGGAGACCTCAATTTATTAACAAGCTTATAGGTAAGTTTCTTTGTTAGCCGGAGACATTGTTAGCAAAGAGGAAAAGTAAATAGGTGACTCTGGGTCTGTTGATGGAAAGGGCTGTGGTGGGCTGACCCCAGGCGAGTACCCAGGGAGCCGCTGGCTCACCAGCACCCCCAGCAGCATGAGGGACAGAGGAAGAAGAAGAAAGGTGGGAAGACCTGTTGGTCAAGTCAGAAAGAGTTTAGTTAGTGAAGAGGGGAAAAAAGCCCTGCTGCTGCAATCAATCCCTGACACATCCCACAAGCTGTCCAGTGTGCAGCCAGGTGCCAAGCAACAGCTGTATGGGAAGAGACTCCCACAGGCAAAAACTTCTTGCTCAACCCGTTTCTATTGCTGAGCATGATATCAGATGGCATGAAATACCCCTTTGCATAGTTTGGATGAGCTGTTCTGGCCATCTTCCTGCCAAATTTCCTGCCCCTTCCCATCCTGCTGGCTGCAGGAAGAGCAGAGAAAGAGGAAAGAAGCCTTGATACTGTGCAAATGCTGTTCAGCAACAGCCAAAACATCGGAAAAAAGTCTTTATTTTAACCAAGGTTGATGACTGTAAAAAGTCTGAACATTCTTGGTAGCACAAACTGTCCTTTACTGAATCAGTTACTTGAATATGGATAGACTTTTATGTCAGTAAAGGATGGAATTTTGCCTTCTGTTTGATTACAGCAGTTAAATTACACATTTTTCTCCATCACTGCTCTCTTGTTATTGTTACTATGAGACAACCGTGATGAGGGATGTGGTAAGGAAGGTTTGTAACATAATCTTACCCTGAAAGCAGGATGTGGTGCTGCAGCAGCAGCATGTATGTAAATACTCAAGTAATCTTGTAGCTTTCCCTGTGTGCTATTAGTTTTACTTTTTTTATTCCACCAATTTTACACTCTTAATTACAGAGAAAGAAGATTATACTTCAGTTACTTGGCAGGGTGCCTAAGAAGCAAAGCACCCTAGGATAGCAATGGAACAGTTTAAGATACTATCTGTTAAAATAAATGAGTGGGAGACAGTTACTGTATTGACTTTTATTGTTTGTTTCCCTAAAGAGAAGCGAGATGGCATTCCTGACAGCTTTCATTAGTCAGATGTGTTTTGTAATTAGAGTTGAGATAGGTGGCTGTTGTTCTAATTTATCTCCAATTTCTGTGCAGGTGCAGTCACACGAAACATGCAGCTGCTCTGTTACTGTGTTTTAACAGAGATGGACCCAAATGAAGAAAAGAAGTTAGAAATCAAATCCAACTAAAGTTTAAAGCAATTACAAGAAGCAGGAGGAAGGATAAAGATACTACAAAAATGAAAGGGAAGAGCTGGAACTGGAAGACACAGGAAAACTGTTTTCGGTGGTCTTTCAGAAATGCTGAAAATGTTCTTACTTGCAGATGGATTCCAACATAGATCATGCCTTTGTGTCATCCTCCTAAACTGTGGCATGTTTTCAGGGCAGGTTTTCATTGGATAATGATTACCTACTCATCACCTACTCACACAAGCTGTGTGTCAATACTGTTTCTTCTTCAGAATTGGTATGAAAATGATAAGAGCTAATGGATCAAATTAGATTTCTGCAGAACCAGGTGGTAAAGTGATGCATTATTAAGTTAGACTAAAACCCACTTTGACTCCAAAGACCAAGTCATTTCCAGCTTAATTCTGATGGATGTTTGCATGAAATGATTTGCTGTACTCTCTCAGTTCTTATCCCAGAAGACAACTGGTCACAACTACTTAATTTATCATTAGGAAAACAAATGAAGTTCTGCTCCATTATTTAAAGACTGAACCAACCTTTCTCCCTTAAAGATAACTATTTTATTCTGTATGCTACATGGAAATGTATCTGACTGTGACAAGGATTTAATCAGCAAAGCACCTTGGCACTAAAGATTTGATTAATGGTTGTTGATTTTTTCTTGTTAACTTGTTAGTACTTTGTCAATTTCTGCTAGGTTTTATGAAACTTCCAAATTAAAATGTTCAGTTTGAAGCCTGTAAGCATTTGTTTCTGAACTGTTTCAGTGAACACACAGCAGCTGATTAACCTCAGCAGTCAGAAAATTCCCTTTATAAATTTCAGTGCTGTTCACTAGAAAGTGACCATCTAAAACCTCACAGATACCACTTTTTTTTTCCCTTCTATAGCAGAATTTCTGTGGCAGATACTAGATCTTGAAAGCTAAGTAGCAGGGAGAAAAACTAGAAATAAAAACAGAAGTAAAAAGTACTATTGCAGCACAGGCATGCTTATTTGTACTGTTTGTAATTACAAAGCTGTAAACCTAAAATCAGGTCAGTTCTGATACTGAATTTTGGTGCAGCGAAAGGCAACAAGAAGCCAGCCTGTTTGTCTGCCTAAGTGAGATGTACTTCAAAAACTTACCTGAGATTTTTACCTTAGTTCAGAATGTCTATCTCAGTTGACCTGGGTTTGGCCACGTGTATGGTTTTGTGCATTTAAGTTGAACTAAATCTTGTACTTACAAGATTATGGCTGAAGCAATACACACTTCAGAGGGTGCACCACAGTTGCATCAGTGACTTGAGTAATAGTGGGGATATTTGGATTTTTGCACTGCCATGTCAACCTTTCTCTGAAGCAAACAAAATATCTTGCCTCCACTACTTTGCCATTAACAGTGAAAATTAATTGGCCTAAGTCACTGCTGCAGCCTGCAGTTCACGAATGACATTGACCAGCTGGTAGCTAATCCTATTAGCTATTTTTTACAGACTCAAGTGCTGAAATACTTTGTGTGTCCAAACAGGTACAATGGAATTGTTTCAAAGATGTACAAATGTAAGTTAAAACGGTGACCGGGTTCTGCTGTACCAACTTCTGTGATCTTTAAATGAGTAAAGAAAACTTGGTCAAAAAAAATTTTATTTACAATTTAAATGCATGTTGTTCTACTCCAACAGTAAAACTACTGGGGAGAGTAATGGACAGGTCAAGGCATTTCACATGCTCAAACACCTGTGAAGAAAGTCACTTGACACTTAGGAACAAATGAAATAGAAAGCAGTAGGATAGGGTGCCTTTCTCCAGGACTTCCACTTGCCCTTGGGGCAGTTCTTGTGCAACCTGACACATTTGTCATGACCAGAAGGGCTGCTGCCAACAGTACCTCCATGTACGTGGAGGTACATTTGCTACAGGTACAAACTCCTGGGCATGCAGCTTTGGGAAAACATAAATAAATAAAAGGTCCCTTCAGAACCTCAACGCACACAATGGGCAGAACATTCTGTTTTAAAGCATAGAGCATCTTGTGCTTGAAACAGAATTTGTGTTGTGAAACGGCCATACTCACACCCATCTGTTTAGTATGCACCAGCTGAAGTTGGCTGCTCAGATAGTACATACTCCTACAGCAGCAGACGTTCACCTTCAGTATGCATTTCATCTCCCAAAACAGCCTGTTAGTCAGAACCTAAATCTTCAGTCTCATCATATCCAAATTCCTGCAAAACCTCCTCACGATATTTGTCCCATGGTCTTCTCCTGTAACACTGGTCCTCATCACTGAAGCTCTCTTCAGAGTCTGTAAAGAAAGCATCAACACTTCTAGATTATCACTTTTTTTTACTGAAATAATTAAGTTAATCAGACTAGTTGAAGCTTCTTGAGAAACTAATGAAGTCTGAACAACTTCTGCATGAGCTGATGTTTCAACTGTGCTTGTAGTACTCTGGGGTAGGGACGTAAGAAGGCAGAGGCAGTGTTTCATGAGCATGTGGGCCCAAGTCATGGATTCCTTCTCTAAGCAGGAAACTTTTGCAATTGCAGCAGCTTTAATTTGACTTCTAAATTTTGTCTTTTCAAAAACACTCATATCTCTTCTAGTTCCAAGAATGATATCTCCTCTATGCAGATTTCACCCTTATAAGAGCAGAATGCTACCCCAGCAGTGCTCAGTTAAGTTGCTTCTTTAGGGATAGCATGTAAAAAAGAGGGGATGTATACATGCACAGCAGGAAAGCATTTATGACAGGTGTACCTTTTTCTCCATCTTCCTCAGGTAAGAATTCATCTTCTTCAGGATAATCATTACGCCAGTTATTTTCATCATTTTCATCATCTTCATCTTCATACACTTCCTCTGGACCAGGATCATCATTCACCTGCATGTCAACACAAAGCATAATGCTGAGTGTCTGCATTTATAGTGAATGTTAAGTGGGTTTTCATCCACCTGTGCAATACTATACAGATCAGAAAGAGCCGGGAGATACTTTTTGATGGCAGGCAGAAGGAGTTCTGCAGTGACACAAAGCACCCTGCAGGAGAATTTGAGTTGTCACTGTATTCACTCTAACGCTTCAAATCTGCTTTAGGTGAAAAATCAGTTAAGTCACACATCTGCATGTTCCACTCCAGCATTTAAATGTTAATTTTAACTTAATCCTGTTCACTTCAGCAGTAGTGTAATAGATCAAGGAAGAGAGAAAGTAGCTTCAGGTTCCCAACATAAAAGTCTATTGATCGTAGGATCTATACAACAGAAGACTGAAGCTTACATTAAACTTCCTAACTCCACAGTCACTGAAGAGCAATTTATTAAGAAAAAATATCTCATATGAAGATTAAAGTCAAGTCCTCAAATACTGAAAAGGTGTGTGTCTCCCCCACCCCCCTTCTTTCCATTCAGTCCTATTTACAAGTGACATTTTAATGGCTGCCTCCTAATCACAAGCAAGACATGAATTACTCAAGTTTACATTTGTGTGCCAAAATTTAATTGGCAGTTTGAAACCAGATGGATTCTTCTCATTACATGAGCACCATCCCTTCCATTTTGTCATTTGATTTCCTTGGATCAACAGTAACCAGCAGGAACATAGGACTGGCAGTTACAAAAGGCCCAACACTGAAGTCACTGTGCATACATGTAGTATCTATCTTACAGGACCTTTCTTGGCATGGCAACTTTTAATAGCAGGACTTCAAGCATCTTTTATTTATGACCTTTCTATTACAGAAAGATAATTCTTTCCACACCCTTACCCATTCATATTCTTCTCTATAGGGCTGTACAGAAAGGATATTTTCAATCCAATCAGGGGCTGATGTTTCCTTATAGTAGATGTCATAAACATACTCATCTTCTTTGGCACCGTGTTCTTTTTTACCATCTTCAGAAACATTTAAACGCTCACGGATCATCTCTACTGCATTGCAAAGAATTGCTTCTGGATCAGTCTTCTGCTGAGAAAAAATAAAAAATGCACATTTCCACTAAAGTCATGCAAAGTCTTATTTACAGCCAACAGTTTTCTTTGGCTAGCTTGCCAAGGATGCCACTCTGACATCTGAGACTGAAACATTTTCCCATTGGAATGCTTTTAGAACACTGGCAACCTACAAGAGAAAGACACCAAAAATTTCCAATTATTGTACTACTGTACATGTTTCCTTAGTACATAATTCAGATAAGAGAAAACTTTTGTGCCTGGTCCATTAGAAATTACTGAAGGGGATATGAGAGCTCCATACAACTGCTGTTTCTGCTGACACGTTGACTGAAAATACAGGTTTTAAGACAGCCCATGCTGTGCAGAGCATCACACCTGCAGCACTGAAGGGACATGTGCAGACAGTAGTGTGGATAATATGAAAGCAGGTTACAATACACAAAGTGTGCAGGAGAAACAATGGAAAGGTGACAGGTGAACAGAAAAAGGCTGGCAGACCGTACAGATACAGTTTTTATTTCCTTCTTCAAAATTAACACAGAAGAAATTTCTTCATGTTTTCTCCTCCCTAATAAATTGCAATGTATTTGCTTCAGTGATCTACTTGAAGGTCTACACAGGCAGTTTTTTGCACCAGTTTTTCCCTCCTAGAGCTTTTAAGAATATCTTCCAATCCACAGTGGTGTCTCCTGAACTAGTTAGTT
This sequence comes from Edolisoma coerulescens, assembly GCA_013397115.1. Lineage (NCBI taxonomy): Eukaryota > Metazoa > Chordata > Aves > Passeriformes > Campephagidae > Edolisoma > Edolisoma coerulescens. The sequence goes on along the minus strand of VWZW01003082.1, from coordinate 1,224,225 downwards.
CTGAGGAACAGCTGCAGACCTGCTGTTCATTTTCTTCTAAATACTTAGAGAATGAAGAAGAAAGCTCAATTCTTGCTTTCAACACCTACTGCTAGTTCTAAAAAAATGTAAGAGGAAAATTTTGATACTACCTCAGTTTTGTTTTTTCTAATTAGCAGAAGGATGGATAACAGTTACCTAACACAACTCAAATGCCTGTCTGAACTACTTGCCTAATAGAAAGTACGTGTTCATACTAAAGTTTGATGTCAAAGTCTTGAAATAACCTAGAGGAAATGCTGAAGGATGACAGCTGGCTGGGCTTGTCCTCACCCAGTGTCTTCTTTAAGCATTGAAGTTTTCCTCAGGGCTGTGATGGGCTGCATAAAGAAAGCATCCACATGTACTTATATACAGTGAAGGAATTACCAAAGCACAGACAGCCCTCTCACCTTCTTTCCCATGTAGCTGTGAGTCTGTAACAACACTCTGTATACAAGGTGACCTTACAGAGAAGGCACAATTTCTGTATACTTAAAACCACGCAAGACACTGAGCAGATACTCCTCCAACTAAAAACATACTGAACTCCTAATACCAATGAAAACAGCATGCAGGGGCTTAAGCAGTCTGTCAAATACCTGGAGTTCTGCTAAAACAAAATATACAAAAAACCTGCATATTGGAACTATGAGAAAGGAGGCTCAAAAGCATTTTTTCCTTGAAGGAATCCTGCCTACAAGTGCTATTCCTAGGCATCTGGGTAGATGAAAAGACACTGAATTCGATTTTTCCTTTTCTAGGCAGAGAAATTAATAAAAAAACCTCAGAGATCCACCTGACAGATGAACAGAGAACTTATACATGAGACCAGGGCAAAGAAAAAACCAGAGTGGTACAAGCCCTTCCTTAAGCAGCAGCTCCACACACTGTCTCACCATTAGTGCACTTAGGATCCTCGTGGAACATTCCAGCTTGCAATCTAGTTAAGGCTCCTATTAAATAGTGAATGCATTCAGTGCAAGCGAACTCCCACAGCAGTCTGTCCACCTGTACCACTCAACAGTGATACCAAAGCACTTCAAGCATGCTAAATTCATAGCTGACCTGTGGGTTTGCAGCGGTTACGCTGGAGTCTCCCGTCTCCTCTTCTTGTACGATATCAAACAGCTGGAATTTCCCACAGCAGTCTGAACTCTCACGGACAGCACCGCTCTCCCCTGGTGAAGCACCTTCCTGTGCTGCAGAGTCGGAGCCGTCCCCATGGAGCGCAGCCTCGCCGCGTGTGGCCGGCGCGGCTGTCCCAGCGCAGTCGGGCCGATGGCTGGACACCACACGGTAGCGGCTCTCCTTCCTTCTCACCTGCCTGGCAGAGCGCAGCTCCTGAAGGATCCGCTGAGTGCTTCCCGCAGAGGGGCGCAGGCTCTGAGCTGCCTTGTCTCGAGTGATGGCATCTTTAACGTATTTCTGAACTGGTTCTTTCTAGGAAAAAGGAACAAAAAGGAGGAGGAATATAATGACACCATCAATGTAGCAAGCCATACTCCTTCCTAGAAGGCATTAAGAACTTCAGTACCAATAATCCTAACAACATTCAGGTAACTTCTACTATTGCTTAAAGCAACACAATAATAGTATTCTCTTGTTATGAGGGGAAGAGAGAAGATACAGAACGTTTCAATTTGATTTTTAAACAACTTTGTGGTACAGAATAACAGTCCAAACAAAAACACATGCCTTCGGAAGACTGCAATGGACCTAAGTTTAGGGCATTTACAGCGTCCTAAGAAGGCCATTTCCCAAGACAGAACACTCTTATTCAATATAAAAGGCTGGATGGCGGATGGTAGTTGTTATCATTGTAGGGCTGAGCTTCAGCATCTCACACAGCAGAAATTCAAGCTTCACTTATTGGCTGTTCTGTAGTTTCCAAGTGAAGAACAGTGTCTAAGTACAGAACAGCGGGTGCTGAGCACAGCTTGTCACGGTGGCCACCGTGTGCTGTGGCCCGCAGCTCCGGTCCTGCCCTGCCCGCGGCTGTCGCAGCGCAGGAGGAGCCGCCGTGCCGTCGGTTACCGGGACAGGACGGCGCTGCTCGGGGCCGGGCTGCTCTTCGGAACACCGCATCCACAGGGGAGCCTGAAAGGGCGCGAGGAGCGCCCAGAGAGAGCCGCTGCTTTCCAAACCCCTCCAGGAGCACCGGCCGGCCCGCGCCGCCCGACCCGGCCTGCCCCAGCGCCGGTACCTTGGAGGACACGGTCGCCACCAGCTTGAAGAGGTTGGTCTCCACGGGCTCGGCCCGGCGCCGCTTGCAGGCGAGGAGCAGCGCCTCGGCCGGCTCGGGGCCGCCGCGCTTCCGCCGCACGCGCA
>VWZW01003082.1:1020070-1221686 GCA_013397115.1 Edolisoma coerulescens | reverse complement strand
GCCGGCCTCAGGCTCTGAGGAGGGGACGAGCCCGCGGCTTCTCGGGCCCGCTGCGCTGGTTCCGGGCAGGGGATGGCAGGGAACGTTCCGGCCGTCCCCCATCGCAGCTCGTTCCTGAGGCGGGGAAGGTCCAGGCCTGTCCCGGTCCCGGTCCCGGCGCGGGGTTTTCGGCTCCCCCCTCGGGCAGGCTGTGGGGACTCCGGGAGCGGGGCCGCCGCTGGCCCGGCGTGCTCACTTAGGGGATGTTCTTCCATGAGGATTTACTGCTGGCTAGGATTTTTTCTGCCTTGTGTTCTCAGGGATTAGACCTAGATGATCCTCAGGGTCCCCTCTCAGTTTAGGAGTAGGTGGCAGATTTTAGCTTAAAACATCCTTACGAAAAAAGCGTAAAGCAGTCACCAATACTTCTGACCAAGGCAGGTGTGGTGGGGGAAATGTACAAGTGTCCAGAACTGAAGTGGTGCCTGTTGTGTTTACTAAAAGTTTTATGGTTGGTTTGGGTTTTTTTTCCACAGACAGTATTTGATGTACTATATTGAAGCGAAAGCAAAACTGCACATAATACATAAATAATACAATACAAATTGAGATTGATCATGAAGACCTTTTGTGGAAGAGCGAATCCAACCACCGGTTCAATGGAGTGGTTAGAAGAGGGTGAGGACTATGACTACCACCAGGAGATTGCAAGGTATGCTTGGAAAAGTAGCTGCTTGTTCTGTTAAAAGATACAAAAAAATGAGCAAATCCAACTTTTTTTAAATGACAGTTTGGGGGTCTGCTTTTGTAGAGGTTCCAAGGGCATGAGGTGAACAGACTGTAGGATAGTCTAAATGTCAGTAAATGTGCCCAGTGGTGTACAAGGCAGAACTGTCAATATTCAATTTTTTAAATCGTTCTCCAAGTAGTTTCCTTCTAAATTTTTTAAAATATTTTCTGTGGGGCTGATCCTAATACTGACCGTGACTGAGTTGGGGCAAAATGTATTGACTAAATTTCTTTTAAATGCCAGTGCAGCATATAACTGCCGGTAGTCTGTTCCTGTTCTAGCTTTTTAAGAGCTTCGTGTAACAGCCAGAGAAGGTAGGAAGATATATTTTGGGGTGTTTTTGAGTAGCGCAACCCATGAAGAAATGGGCACCAAAGAAGTTTAAGTCTTGTAACAGATGAAAGATCGTTAGTAGTCTCTTTCATTGTTCTGTATGACACTACATCTGTCCCAGGTGCTGGTTGTCCATAGGTCTATGCCTTGGGTCCCTTGCTGTGGAGATCATTTGTGCCGCTGGTTCATGAGTTCATTTATATGGCCAAATCACTGAAATGACGTTATTCTTAAAATTTGGGAAACACCTCATATTCTCGAAGAGTATGTCAGTTGTCTGTGCATTTATGGGCCATAGGGACCATAGTCAGAGAAAACAGGAGGTGCTCTCTAAGATCCTGAAGTTGTGCTTTGCAATATGGAGTATTTTAACTGGAATGTTTTTTATTGCAGGTCACGCTATGCAGATATGCTTCACGATAAGGACAGAGTAAGTAGAGAGGCAAAACCCTTTTGAATGGTGAGAAAAGAGCCATTTCATTTCTCTTGAATAGCTGTCACTGATTGTTATATAGGTTTTCCTGAAAGATTAAATGATGACATTTTTGTACTCTCTGAGGTACCAGATCTGCTCTTAGATCAACATATGCCTTCTTACATCAGACTTCAGTGTTCTATTGCTTACTGCAGAACATTTTTATATTCAGGAGCCAAGTTTGCTGTTCTGTGTTTGACATTTTTGACAGAGAGCTCATTAGATGAAATTTCAAAGGCTGTAAAAGTGAAGCTTGGCTTCTTAGTTTTTATAGGAGTGTAAGTAAAGTCTATTCTTCTGTGGTATTTCTACCATATGTACAAGCACAATGGAGTCTGGAGTGGATAGTTCAAATGTTCATTCTCCTCTAGCCATTAAGTCAACCTTCTATCAATAACAGTTTGAAAGATTTTGTGGTGCCTCCACAATGAGTCTTGAATTCATATTGAATTAAAACATGTCAGTGGGGTCAGGCATTTAATAAGCTGTGTAGAGACAGCAAGTTATGTCTGAGTGATTAAAACAACTACTAGAATTATATGTATCAAAGTTGTTAACTAGAGTTGTTCAGGAAGGGATCCAGCAGACCTTCCAAATGAATAATGTTCAAAGGTTCTCTATTCCTTGGAAAGGCTTGATAAATCATTTGGAAATGAATGTCTTAGAGCAGGTTGTTATAAAGGAAATATAACTTACATATCAATCTGTATCCTGTGGCTGACAACATTTAGTTTTTTCCTGTTGTTGATGCTGGTGTGCTTATAGCTCCATTTAATAGCATGGAACCAAAAGCCAGGATTTACACTGGTTAATTGTCCTGTATGAACCTTTCTCAGTAGATGGAGAGAGGTATCTAAACCAAGATATTTCAGCTCTTGTACTGTCATAGGCAGTATATGACTATTTGAGTAGTCCTGCAGGGGAAAAATAATCAGAAAACCTGTAGTGTCTCCCATGAATTTTGTTATTATTTGCTCAGGAAAATATATCACAATTGGAAATCATATGTATGTTATGAATAGCTGATTGACCAATGGTAATATGAACATTGTGATAAAAATTGATGTACTTTAAATGGACTGATCCTGCCAGATACAGTTGTTATTGCTGAAGATGGCTGTGGTGTGACCCTATGGCATGAAGAGTGTCCATAGGCCTTTCTCTGATTATAAACTCACAGTCAGAGAGCGCAAGATTTCTGCACAAAAATTAAAAGCATAAATGGATAAAAGGCTGCTGATTTTTTTTTTCTTCTCCACAGAATGTGAAATACTACCAAGGTATTCGTGCTGCAGTGAGCAGAGTAAAAGAGAGAGGTGAGAAAGCAATTGTGCTGGACATAGGGACGGGCACAGGACTCCTGTCCATGATGGCAGCTTCGGCCGGGGCAGATTTCTGCTATGCCATTGAGGTGAGCATTTGTTAGGGGTGGCACATATTCAACACATTCTTTGTGATGCTCTTATTTTCAGGCTATGTACTATCTCTGTTATTTTTGTTCTGAAGGAAACAGAAATTCTTTTCACAATTACACTGTTAATAGAAGCAGGGTTTTGGCCTACTTCAGTGACTATCTCAGTGCTGGTTGTTTTGGTTTCATTGACAGTGTCTTCAGCACATGTAAGTCTCTAGGGGCTTCTGTTAATGTATGTGTATATATCTTTAATTTTACAAAGAAATTCATTTGTTTTATGTAAATGTTACAATATTAATGTGTATTCTTGTGTTTCAAAAGTTAAATTGGAGTAGCTTTTGGAGGCAACTGATACTCTTTAACAGTGGAGCTCTGAGTTTTTCAAGTGAGGCTCATTGCCTTGTTTCATGGTAGTGGACTTCAAACATAGGAGAAGATACAGAAGCTGTTAATTTTTTCAGAGCTAAATATGTTGCATTTTGTGTTGGTGCCCTTCCATTTTTGAAAGCTGACATGAGTGTACCATTTTGTTACACTCTTGCTGTTCACAGGTGTTCAAGCCCATGGCTAATGCTGCTGTGAAGATAGTGGAGAAAAATGGTTTTTCTGACAAGATCAAAGTAATCAACAAGCATTCCACTGAAGTCACAGTTGGCCCAGGTGAGAAAAATAGGCTAGGCTTAAAAAAGTGCCTGGAGATCATGAAGGAATACTCTTATTCCTCATTCATTTTTAATTAAAACAAGTACTTCAAGAGCACTGAGGGAGCTGGGGGGGCTCAGCTTGGAGAAGAGGAGAATCAGGGGGAGACCTTATCTCTACAACTGCCTGAAAGGAGGTTGTAGCCAGGTGAGGGTTGGCCTCTTCTCCCAGGTGACAAGTGACAGGATAACAGGAAGTGGCCTCCAGTTGTGCCAGGGAAGGTTTAGGTTGGAAATTAGGAAAAATTTTTTCACACGAAGGGTTGTAAAGCATTGAGAAGACTGCCCAGGGAAAGGGTGGAGTCACCATCCCTAGAAGTGTTCAAAAACATGTGGATATGTCACTTGAGGACTTGGTTTAGTGGTGAACATGGTGGTGGTGCTGGGCTGGTGGTTGGACTTGTTCTTAAAGGTCTTTTCCAACCTTAAGGGCTCTGTGATACTTTACACTCTAGAAAGTAACACTGGAAATCTACTTCGAAAGAAAGTGTTCTGGTAATATCTCAGTAGCCATTTGTATTTCAAGTGGAAAATAATTTCCAGTCTTCAGCAGACTCTCTGACAGGAATAATTTTTTTAATTACTTGTCTATTCAGGATAGCATCTTCTTGAAAGACTTACATAAAGGCTTAACATTACAATATTAATTTGTGTCTTAGATGGAGATATGCAGTGTCGGGCAAACATCCTGGTAACAGAATTATTTGATACAGAGCTGATAGGAGAAGGAGCTTTACCAACCTATGAGCACGCACACAAATACCTTGTACAGGTAAGAAAATAGGAAGTGTGTCTCATCTATCAGTAGAGAAATTCTCCTGCTTTTTCTTGAAGTAGGATAGAGGTTATACAGAATATTAGGCTTCTGTATCCCTTGGTAAATACACCATTAGCTCTGCTAGTAAATCACAGGCTCTGAAATTACACCTACTTGCTTTGTGTTGAAACCAATAACTTGCTGGTTAACAAATGTCTTTCAGAAAGGCATCTAGTTCTGATTTGAAGCTCTTCTTAATAACATCTTTGTTCCAAGATGTTTTAAAAAATTTAATTCTCCTAAATCTGATGGGCTTCACCTCCCAGGCATTGGTTCATTTTTGGTTGGTTGTTTTTTCCTATTGTGCTCTTACTGTTCCATATGCATTTTGCATGTGAAAATATTTCAAACACTGTATTTAAATTAGAACATTTTTTTGGACATATGATCTACACATATAATTTTAAGGCTTTCTCTTCTACATTTTCGAATATTTTCCCTTCATTAAAATGTGGATGGCAAAACTTAATTTAGGTTTCCAGGTTTCCTTTCACCAGTTTAAAAGGCACTTTATAAAGACGGTAGCTCCATAACTTTGTGCTGCTCTCCATATATAACTCTAAATTGCAATTAGTCTTTTTTCTGTAAAAGCATTGGTTTTGGCATTGTTCATGGTTGGCTCTTAGTTCATAGTGGGATTTTTAGGACAACTTGGATGTTTTATACTCTTTAAACATGGATAAAAAGTTGTTCTTGCATAAATATTTGAGCCATTATTTTTCTTATTTTCTCATTGCAATCACCAACTCTTTTTTATTGTTGATAGCTTACTAGTTTTCTGCCTTGAGAAGCCCAAGGTAAATCTCTCATTTCAGAATGAGAATGGAAATGCAAGTTTAACTGAGGCTAGTAAACTGATAATGTTCTATGGTTAATGAAGTAATCTGGCCTTGCTGAACCACACTGAACAGGATAGATACATGTATTCTATTTCACAGAGAGATACATTGCTCTGATGTTACAAAAGCCTCCAAAGTAACTTGTATTTTAGATTTCAAAGCTCCCAGTCCAACTTTCCTTTAAATGGGCTTACATTTCAATTGATTTAAATCTCACTCATGTTCATAAGTCAGACTTGTTGAATGTGTTTACCCTTTGTTTTGAACTCAGGAAGGATGTGAGGCAGTACCTCACAGGGCAACAGTGTATGTCCAGTTAGTGGAATCCAAAAGAATGTGGTCCTGGAAGAAACTGTTTCCTGTTCATGTTGAAGCAGAGGATGGTGAAAAAATTATTGTTCCCCCTTCAGAAATGGAGAACTGTCCAGGTGTTCCTTCTGTTTGTGATATCCAACTGAACCAGATGCCTTCAAGTGACTTCACTGCCCTTAGTGATGTGGTGACGATGTTCAGGTGAGGGAGACATTGTTTTGTTCAAAACAAAGTTATCCTGTTGTGCCTTTCATGTCAGCTGTGTGTTCAGCTGAAGAAGCTGGTGAGAATTTCTGAAGAATGCTGAACTATTTCTTTTTACGATTTTCATGCTTCTCTCTCTGCAGTGTGGATTTCAGTAAGCCAGTACAGAGTGCTTCTACCTACTATAGAGTGCAGCTGGAGCCTGTGAAATCTGGCAAGGCACAAATTGTCCTTTCCTGGTGGGATATTGACATGGACCCCTCTGGGATGATAAATTGCACAATGGCTCCCTACTGGGTAAAACCCACTTCTGCTTTGCAGGTAAAATACTGGGCCTTCAGATACCATTGTCAGATGACTGAGCAACTCTTTTGAGTGCTGGGGGGTTCAAGCAGCTCTGCCTTAAATTGCTTAGGAACTTTGCTAATGTTTAATGTATTGGAAGATGCTAAATAAGCAAATTGTAGAAATTTTAGCTATGGTATGTGTCCATTTTAGGTTTTCTTTAATGTTAAATGTTAAGAGTAATTTTTATGTAAAGCTTAAAGACTGAAGCTGTTTTCCAGATACTGTTATTTCTTGTACTTTCAAGAAATAAAGTAACTAGTCTTTATCCTTGGCTAAAATATCTGTGGTTTGCTTCCATGTAGTTCTTCTGTTAAATTTCCAAATAAGCTTTATGTTTATGGTAGTATATTTATACTCTCATTAAAAAAAAGAGGCTGGTGTAGGAAAATGCTTTGGTGGAAACGCTTTTATTGCTATGGATAATTAGAGAAACCCTATCACTATTAAGTCAGATTCCTGTGTTTTTGTGTGAATGTATTTACTAGTAGGTTGAACTTAGTCAAAAGGAAGTAGCAAAATGATTGTCTATGCTTACCGTGTTTGAGAATAACATTTGAAATTCTCAGACTTGGAGGTGTTCAGTCAGCTTAGAATGACTGATTAGCATGGGATATTTGCCGTGCAGAATCCACCTTTTTGAAACACAAAACAGTTGTGCTGTAATCAGAGTGACACTAACTGACGTAATTCAAGGTGCATGCGGCTGTCAGCAATTTGCTGCAAATTTCTAACAAGTGAACTGTGGAGGTGAAACAGCATTAATAAATGCAAAGCAATTTTGGATTGTTTTTCACTTGGTTGAAATAGAAGCTTGGCTAGTGGGCAAGCCAATGGTCTCAGGCTTATTCTGTTGCAAGAAATCAATATTATTCAATATGTGATGTTGGTCTTTATTCAGCCTTGCTAACTTGAACAAGATTCTTTAAATTAATCATGCATTTTCAAAGTTGTGCTCATTCTTCCTAATTGATTTCCTGCTATTTGTTTACTTTCTATTTGCTATTTATGAGTGAGTTCCTAAGGTTTTGTATATCAACCCTTTTCAGTGGAGAGATCACTGGATGCAGTGTGTTTATTTTCTTCCAAATGAGGAGCCAGTTCTGCAGGGTGAGAAGTTGTACCTGACTGCCTGTCGTGATGAGTACTCTGTGTGGTACAACCTGCAGAAAGCCAGGTAATAATCTGTGTGTGAAAAAGGCTGCTATCTTACTCCTAGCTGGAGTATTTGCTGCTCTTAGAGCATCTGCTTTTGTAGAAGAGCGAGATAAGAACCCAAAGACTAGAAAAATATGAAAGACTGCTTCATGGGCAATGCACAGGTGGAAAATACGCATTATGCATAAAAATACAGTTGGACTGCAAGCTCTTGCCTTGTACCTGGTTGCATTCTGTGACAAAGAAACGTAAAACACTTGTAGTTGATTCCTGGAAATCCTAAAATAACAGCTCAGCTGAGGTGGCACACAGGTAAAGAAGTGAAATAATTGCCATTGTGTTTCCATTTTCTATTTTCCTAGTCAGCACTGTCTTTTTGAGATTACTGCCTTCTACTCAGATTAAAAAGAGCTTAGTCATGTTGGTTGTGATGACAGTAGCAGCTAACATTTTTAAGAGCTAGTGCTAGCTTTAAAATGTCTAAATTTGCTGTGCCTTTTTTACTTAGGAATCCAAACAAGTAACTGTTTGCTGAAAGAGCAAAGCCTAAAGTACCTAACCATCGCAGTGGGAAAAGGGGGATGGTTCTTGGTTTTGTCTTTTAAAGAAGGTGAAAATTCTTTTTGGCCTCTCTTCAGCTGGAAATGCAGAGTTACAAAATTGTCTCTGGAGAACCAATAACTTTGAAAAAGTGACAGCAGAGTTCATATGCATTAATGTGCATATCAGCCAAAATGCATAAATGTTCCTGTTTGCAAAAACCGTGTCACCGATGCTGTAGTTAATATTTCATTGAAATTTTCTACAGAGAAGGGGAAAATAAAGCAGGTGAAGAGGAGCATAAAGCAGATGTTCGTGTGGAGAGTCCTGTCTGTAGGTGCCGTGCTCATCTGCTTTGGAACAGACCCCGCTTCGGGGAGCTGAATGATCAGAACCGAACACGCCAATACATCAGGTCCTTGAGGAAAGTGAGTGCTTGTTGCCTGCAGGTTTTATTGGCTTCTCTGATGGATGCACATCCTGGTTTATTTGCAGTAGTTATTTATGGAATTTGTCTGTCCCTTGCGAAGGACTTTGCTCACAAAGTATTTTTTTTTTTCCATCAGCAGATGTTAGTTGTACTTTTGTCTTGAAAACTGTAGTATTACATTTTTAAGTGGTAAGCAGCCATTTTTGCATAGGGATATGTAGCAGCTCTGTGTGTTTGTTAGGCATTGTATTAGTAGTTGAATAAAGACATCCAATACATTTTTGAGCAAACCTTTTCAGACCTGAGTCAATGGCATTACATGAGAATTTTTTACCGTTATTTGATAGGAAAGTGTATAAAGTGTGGAAAACTTTTCCCTCTGGAATAACAGTGACTATTTATTTTTTGTAGGTTCTGAAAACAGATAGTGTTTGCCTTTGTATCAGTGATGGCAGTCTGCTGCCTGTGCTGGCTCACTATCTTGGAGCAAAGCAGGTACAGTACTTCGTCCTGTTTTTCAGATCTTTGCATTTTAGTTGGTATTTTTCTCTCATGTAATTCATTTCCAGCTCATTGTTTAACTATTTCCAGTGCCCCTTGAGGGGCAAGTGAGGAGTAGGCTCATATTGTGTTGAAGGGGAGGTTAAATTCATCTCTGATCAAGCTGAAGTCCGGGAAGATGATAATTACCAGATTTGACATTTACCAGTGTGTAGTTTTGAAGGAAAGTGCTGTTCCTCATTCCCCACTGCTTCCTGTTTGCCATCTTGTATCTTGTGCTTTTGGAAACACTCTTTCTATGGACCTTAATGTCTGGAAGGGTTTTTTTCTTCTTTTATGTTTGCAATACCATCATTACATTTGTTATCTTGTCTTGAGTGGAAGATCTGTAAAAGCAAAGTAGGAAGCAGTAAGAATACTGGGTCTGTGTGTAACTGAGAGCTGCCTGGCTGTCTCACATATATAATTTCCATACTTGATGTCACAGGGCTCTTTAAACTAAAATCTGTTAGAGTTGAACTGAATATCTGGGAATGTGTAATGTAATATGATCTGCAGGAATGTAGTATATTGCTTAACTATTCACCAATTTTGGATAAAAACTAATGTTTTTTCTAACTGCAGAAGGGTTCTGAGCACTTTCCAGCTGACACAGTCAGGTCATGTTAAGCAGTATTTACAATTTGGCACACTGGCAATATGCTTGCATTAGTTCATGAGTAAATATGTGCTTAGAACAAATGTTATATGCTGTGTGCGACTTAAAAATGGAAAAGAAATATTTGCATTCCGATGAGGGGTTTTTTTTGAGCTGTGAAAACAGGATTATTTAACCTGTGGTTTTGGGGGCTGTTTTGTTGTTTAAAAAGTTCATTATAGTGGGCTGTGGAATAGGTGCATGGTTCTTACGAACTGTGCTCACTAGGGCATCAAAATGTTCCTTCATTCTTCAGTCACATATTCTTTTAATTAAAAACTATAAAGCTAGTTTGACTCACTGTGTATTTTCATTAGGTGTTTACATTAGAAAACTCTGGTGTGTCCTGTTCTGTCATGGAAAAAGTGAGTATTCCATTTTCTGTTAAAGCTGGATCTCTCCTGCAGATGCCTCTTGGCTTGCCTGCTTGAGCTGCTGCTCTGCTGCTGCCTTTGCCTTGGTGATAAAGGCTGTTTGTTTGTGAGGATTATTGAGAGCATCCTACAGCTTGCACCAGTCTTACCTGGCAGGCAGCACTCAGCAGTTCTGTCTTCCAGCTGAGACAAGTTGGGAATGCCTGCTCTGCTGTTTGCTCTGCCTTGGGGAAGGGCACGGGAGGCTCTGCCAGCAGAGTGGAGGCTGTTCAGGAGAGGCAGCTGGTGCCTAAGAAGTGACTGGAAGCAGCTTCCTGAAGCCATCATTTGGCTGTGGCTCCTTTAGTTGACACTGTGTATTTGAAGGAGGTCTGGCTCAGCCTGTGGCTCAGGAGTGCAAAACCAGGAATGGTGGGCAAATGAGGACCCAAACCTCATCTCAGAAGCCAAATATGCAGTGTATTCATAGCTGAAGTGATTGTCACCTTTCTTGATTATCCTTCTCATATGCTTCGAAGTACAAATGAATGAAGGTGAGGAATCTGCCTTTTTATATAGGTAATTGAAGGACTATGGAGGGCATGTGCTTTAGTTCCCTAGGTGTGACATGTTGGCTCTAGGTGCATGCAGCCTTCAAGAATAGACTTGTATCATCCTCATGAGTTATGGCAGGCAGTTTTATTAAAATTTCTATTGGCTACTGGGGTTTTTTTACTAATTTATTTTCAATAAAACTATTATTTTGGTCTCAACTGTGGCTTTTGATAAAGACAGTGTGCTACTTTTTGATTTTAGTTTTTTAAAGCAAATCATCTTGAAGATAAAATTAAAATAATAGAAGCACGTCCTGAGTTGCTGAAGCCTTCTCATTTGGAAGATAAAAAGGTATGTTACAGTTGCCCAGTGTACTGAATTTCAGGGGGTTGGTAGGGAGCAGAAGGTAAAAATGAGTCTTGCTTTCCTGCTGTGCCACCACAAGGAATCCTGTTATATCCCAGTTCACATTAAATGTCATGAGTAAATGGTTCACACCATGTGCCACTAAAACTAAAGGAGACTAAAGAGTGTGGGAGGGTTGTTGCTTTGTTTTTGAAAGGTCTGACTTTCCCTGCTGCATAATTGCACCAGTTGGTAAGGCAGTTTAACTGGTTTAACTGCACATGTTCTACAAGGCTGTAGCTCTTTCATAAGCCACTCAAGAAGATTGCAATCTATTTGAAAGTAATAACATTCTTTAAAACTTCAGAATTCTGTTACTCGTTACAAAGCCTTCCAAACTCAAACTGCAACATTTTCTCACAAACTTTGTTGCGGGAAAATTCAATTTAAAATGTGGTAACTAAACCCACAAAACACTGTCCAGTGTGCTGTGTGTGCAGTATACAGTAACTAAATCCCTGTGGAGCAGTAGAAGTTTTTATCTAGATGATTTCACTTAATATATTGCACTGGCAACTCTTGGAAGATCTAAACAGCCTGTGTTGTGAGTTGTTGTTCTTTATTACAATGCTTTTTATGTCTTCCTTTCTTTGCCAAGATTTCTGTCCTTGTGGGAGAGCCGTTTTTCACTACAAGTTTGTTGCCGTGGCATAACCTGTATTTCTGGTATGCCAGGACAGCTGTGAGCACTCACCTTGCCAGCAATGTCACTGTTCTACCTCAGTCTGCTTCTTTGCACATGATGATTGTGGAGTTCCAGGTGAGATTGTTCAGATATTTACACAAAACCACTTTAAACTGAGTGTTCTTCCAGGACTTCTAAATGACAACTTTATTGCATCTTAATACTGCCCAATATGTTTTGTAATTACCACCTGAGAAAAGAATATTTGATACCTTGAAGGTGAATTTTGCTGTTTCAGCCATCTCTTGTCAGCAAATCAACTAAAGTAATTTTGCCATTTAAAATGAAAGGGCTGCATGTTTTTAAATATTTATTTAGAGACTGCTGAAGCATGTGACAGTTGTGGTTATTTATAAAATTCCATATTTTATTATATATATTATATATAAATATCTGTATCAAGTAGATATTCTGCAGCATACCATTTTTTGAAATGAGGCTTTAGAGGACTGTAGGCAGGATTCTTAATTGCATGGGGGGTTTTTGTAACTGCTTAAGGCTGTACACAGTTCTGAATATGAGCACATCTTAAAAATACTTTGAAAAGTCATATTTCAGATATTGTACAAACTTATAAACTTACTTTTTTCAGTTATTAAGGGCTTTGTACCCAAAGATTGTGAAGTGCTTACCTACAATGACAATGGAAATTAACGTAGTACGTTCATCATTAATATGTAAAGTCCAATAGCTTAAGTGAGGGAACTCTGTATTCTGGCATTGTGTAAATAAATATACATATCTTTAAATAAAAACACCTATAATCTAATGAATTTTCACATAAACACAGCCTTCAGTTTATCTGTTAACAATGTCGGGGGTTTTTTGTCATTTTTTCTCCCCTCTGGCTCACCCGCTGTGTAGCTTTTGTCTGAGCCTTCTCTCCCTTAACAGTTTCCTTATTCAAATGCTCTTTAACCTTGTTCTCTTACTTCTGCCTTTGGTTTGTGCATGTGAAAATGGGTTTGTTCTTTTTCCCTCTGGGACTAATCAACTGTGATGCACATTTTTTCAGTTTTCTGCAAAAATGCCCAGATTTTAAGTATATAACGAGTACATAATATAAATCTGAATCCTGTAATAGGGAGCAGACATTTAGACGAATCAACAGTAATGAGATTGAAATAAGCAGTAAATTTTAATTCCATGCTCTCTTATCTAGAGGATTTACTTCCCTAGAACTCAAAGCATTTTGTAAGGAAGTAAGCATTATTCTCTCCATGGTCTGGATGAGGAAACCAAAGCAAGCAGAGTGATGACTGAAGATTATTCAGCAGTCTAGTAGCAGAATGTAGAGTAACATTTGTGTCACCTAAGCCTCAGTTTTACACTTCCATATACAGGGTTTGTTCAGAGATGATTCCACGTAAACATTTTGGTTGAACATTTAGCTTGTGTTTTGTTCCATTAAGCTATCCCCAAAGCTGATGCTTTAATTTTACATTTTCTTCTTTGTTCAGTGGTGAATCTAGACTCAAAGACTGGAATCTGTGAGATTTTAAAAATAACCTCTGCATTTACCAGTTCTTGGTTAGACAGAGGGAACAGACACAGTGTTGCAAGGTCTCCTGCAGAACAGGTTCTGTAGGCTGTTCTGTCTTCTCAGAATGGATATGTCATCATGGTTAAGCAATTAGCAAAACCTGGATCCAGGAGGAAAAAATTGATAGAATTATTTCAGTTATGAACTAGTTTCATCCGTAATTGCATTTAGGGAGCAGGGTGCTGCTGCCTGTCTGTTTTGATAGTTCTGCTGCGTGTACCATTCAGAGACTCTTGATAGTCACTCTAGTTCATGCTGTATTCAGGCAGAAATTATAACAGTATTTGTTTAAATGAACAGTAATCCTGCTTCCAGCTTGTAAAGCAGGAACATTTGAGAGTAAGTGCAACAATGAGCAGGTAATAAAAAGTGTATATATCTACAGTTAGTGAATGGTCATGTTAAGAGACCGTTAATGAGGTCTAAGAAAAGGCAGATGTTGAACTGAATAATTGTCTGTCCAGTGGGTTGCTAAAGTCAGTAAGAGGCATGGTGTGAAGTGGCTAAAATGATCTCACTCCACCTTGGGGGGCTAAAGGGAAGTGTTGTTCTCTGGTAGGCTGTGAGATGTCTGATGCTGCTGGGAGCATTTACCTGTGCTGGACAGTGAAAGTGAAGGGGCTGTAAGGGTTAAATCTTGGTAAATCCATACCTGCTCTAAAGTAACCTACACACAGAAATTGTAAGAAATGTTCTTTAGAGGAGTTGAAAACAGTGAGCAAAGAATAAACCGACTTCAAAAAATCTTTTCCCAGAATTATCTTCTGATTCTTGCAGTAGTTGTAATGGTTTAGGAATATATATACACAGTAAAAAGTCTTTATCTGGCTTGCTATCAAATGTTTAAGCTACAGCTAAAATTATTTCAAGATTTCCTGTTTCCTTTAATAAAGCCAAACAAAATCCTGTTTTCATTTGTAGGACTTATGGAGAATCCGGAGTCCATGTGGCATCTGTGAAGGTTTTGATGTCCAGACTATGGATGAAATGATTAAAGTAAGAAAAATAGTTTCAGCACAAGTCTCAGCAAAACAAAAATTCAGTTTGGCTTAATAAAGCATTTAGTGACTGTTGAAAAACTTGTGTATTAGGCAGAACAGCGTTGTTTGAGATTCTTTTGTATCAGTTTCTAGAGCTGTGCTGTCAATATCCATATTTGAGTTAGCCATTGAGATTACTTTTACAGTAATTGTGGAGGAGTACAGGCAGTTGTAGAATGGAATTCATCTCGAGGGAGAAGAAAATGTCAATGCATTGTGTTTTGAAAGTGCCCATTTCTGTTTCAGGGCTGAGGGCTCCAATCACAGCAATTGGTTTGATGCATGTAGGACATTTTTTCTCTTGTGCCTGAGAAGTGCAGTCCTGCCCTCTTGCAGCTTTATTGCTTAAATACTCTGGGTTCAGGACCCATAATTAACTTAAAAACATGGACTGTTTGCATTTCTATCATTTTCAGTTAATTTTACTCCTTCCTTTCTTCAGGATTCTCTGAATTTTAGGGAATCCAAGGAAGCAGAACCTCACCCACTGTGGGAATATCCCTGCAAGTCACTCTCAGACCCAAAGGAAGTTTTGACATTTGACTTCACCAAGGCTGTGCCACAGCACTGTCTCAGCACCCAGGGCTCTGTCAATCTCTTACGGTCAGTTTTCTCAGTGCAATAAATATTCTTGTCATCATCCATTTTTTTACCTCCTGTTCAAGGTCTTTAGAGGAGTTGAGTTTAGAGCTCTTTTAAGTGTGTTTCCCTTAACTGGTGGGAATATACTTAGCAGGTTTCAATAATGTGACCTAAGGTTCTGGAAGTTGCTCTTACACAAACTTCCTGTGGCTATTCACAATAGGCTATAACAATGATACAATAATATTAGATATTATCAGATTAGATAGTATGCCTCTATTTAAAAAAATAACATTTTACTAGCTGTCACCATGATTTAAAATTTAAATTAATTTGTAGTTTAGAGAAAATAAAACGTCTGGATGTTTTTAATCTTTCTGATTGTTGCCTATTGCTGAGTTCTTGCAGAAAAAGCTCCTACTTACCTTGTCAAATTATTGTGTTTAATAATTAATAAATTATTATGTTTAATAACTTTAAGATTATTGAGTTAATAGCTTTTAATGTATATGCTGTTCTTCCTTCTAACTATAATCCTGGCAATCTTTATATTTGCCACATCTTCTGAGATACTTTCCACTATAACTGTGGATTGTGCATAATTCTGTTCAAACTTGAAATGCTGTTAAGAATTAAAAAACAAGAAAGTTTTATTTTATGACTATCTGGAGCTTACATAGCTCAAACACTGCTGTGTTTCTCATTAGGCAAAATTCAAGCTTTTATAGACTCCAGAGCCATCTGTGTGGGGTCTCTGTGCCTTTGCAGCAGTTGTGTTTACAGGCAGCACACTGGCATGACCTCTGCTCCTTTTGGAGCAGGCACGTGAAGTGACACGGTGTGTGTGGTAAATATTTCCTCTAAATTCAGAGTCAATAGAAGCTGGGGTCTCTGAAGGAAGTTCTCAGCATGTGCTGAGTAATTTATGCCATGTTACTCAATGCTGGTTAAGTGGCTGTGCTGCTGAGCAGATGTAGTTATGACATGTTCTCTTCCTTGCCTTTTTTTAGATTTCATATCTGCAAATACTTTAAAAGTTTCTGCCCCCAATTACCAACTCAGTCAGCTGTTCAGCTTTCTTTCAAGGAGGGAAGTTGTTCATGCTCTTACAGCTCTCACTTAAACACTAGTGCAGTGTTTAGGCTGCCAGGATTGTGTAAAGTAACAGCTTTTATTCTGCCCCTCTCCCCAGGAAAGGCAGGAGCCATGGAGCAGTTCTGTGGATGGAATATCATCTTGCTGCTGATATCTCTGTTAGTACAGGACTGATGCAGATGTCAAATGAAAAGGTATATCTTCAATCTCATTTGTTATGTCAAAGTCTGTATGTTTGCTGCGGGTCTCTGTTGGCCATGCTTGAGTTGTGTAGTGCCCCTTGTTACACTGTTTGAATACTGTGTAGTCAGAATTAATAAAAGAATCTGTTCATGTTTTTGCAGGGAGCAGGGGATGTACCTTAAAATGGGAGAGTCTGATTTACATCCAAATGCTCCCTAGTTTGAAGTCAAATTCAGAATTTAAATGGGATGCTAGGTCAAAGTAGAGTTTTTTCATACAAATAATCTCAGTTTAACAAAAGCAAAAATTTGGAGGGGAAGGAGTAAGTATTTTTAGTATTCTGTCTCAATAGTCTTTGACCAAATCCATTTTTAACTCAGTGACTTCAGTGTGTGGTGTAGCAGATGGTATTTCAAGTTATGTGTTCCATAGTGGAGTGGATGGCAGTGTAAATGATAACTGTTGATCATTGTGTCCTCAGCTGGGAACAAGAACTCCTACTGCATTGTTACTGTATAGTAATAATATTGTAGATTTTTGACTGCTTTCACTTTTAACTCTCTCCTGTAGGGAAACTGTGAATGGAATCCCCACTGCAAGCAAGCTGTTTATTTCTTCAGCTCTGTTATTGAATCAGAAATACTGTCAGACCCTACTGCTGTCACATATGCTATAAATTTTGACACAAAGACAGGAGAGATTGCCATGGATTTTAAGCTATTATAAAATACTTTCCTTTTGCTCATATTGCTAAATTATAATAAACATACAACAATTTTTTTTGTACAGCAGAGGGTTTCTTTTATTGTGTTCAGAGAGCAAACTGTTCTGAAATGTACTTCTGACCTTTTTGGATTTGTTTTCAAAATACAGCTAGTGAGGTAGAGAGGAACCATTTCTTAGGGACAGGTGTTCTTGTCAGGGTTTATATCCATATATGCACATGCTTTAAATCATCTCTCTCAGGGTTTTACACAGTGTTAAGGAGCTGCAAAACACTTGACTTGACAATAGCAGCTGGTTATTGCATGGCATATCATGCATATGAGGACACCAGGCCTTACACTGACATTAGAGAAAAGTCAGTTAAACACATCTATTTCTAGGCTGTGCTCTTGTCACTATAAAATGGGAAATAATCTCCAGAGTGCACAAAAAAAATCCCAAGTCAAGCTACATGTGTATATTAGTACACTTTATAGGGGGAAGGAAACAGCTTAGCTGCTCTCAGACTTGTCCAAGTTGTGGCTGGTTCTAAGCTGAAATGGCCAGTGAATTAAAGTATGGTGCACTGATGTTCTGCTGGAGCTGATATTCTGCATTTCTGAAGAGTCCTTTGCCAAACAGTGACCAAAATCTAGAAAGCTGTGACTGGAAATTAGAAAATGTACATACTCAAATTAATTTGAAGTAACAAACTGATGGTAGTCTGACCAGAAACAAAAGGAAAAGAATGGGAGTAGTCTAAAAAGCAAATCTTTATGAGATATGTAATATTCAATATATGATTAAAAATGTGGCCTTAAACTCATTCCATCAGAGGTGTAAATACCAGCTGCCAGTTTGGCTGAGTTGTAAGGTGCTCTGCAGGAGCACATGTCCACTACTGAGGTTCTCTTAGTCACTCTCCAGATCATGTTGGCAGCAATGGCATTGTGTGAAACGAGTTCTGCTTTAGATGAGCAATCAATTGGTGTATCTGTTTTGTATGTGTGACCTATTAAGGTTTTGATAGAAAATCAATGTCCTGCCAGGCCCAAATTATGTCAGCCATCCACAGGGATAACAGTTACCAAAGCTACTCCTATTTCTTCAGAGCAGCAGCTTTAGCAAAGTGAAAGGAATACCATGAAGAAGCCACAAGGCAGCAGGAGCCTCCCCTACTCTGCTTTCCTGGTCACCATGATATATCATTCTTGTGAGTAAAAATTTTTCTTTTCCTAACAGTGTGATCATATTTACAGACCCACAAGCCATCTGAAATATTCCTAAGTTTTAGAGCCATTTTCCTGATGACCAGAAACCCTGCAGCTCCTGCTGAGGTCTGTGAATTTCACTTTTCAAAACTGCATGTTTAAGGTGCTTAACTGTAGTCTGTCATCTCTCACAGACTTTGCTGGAATATATAGGTTGCTGTTCAGAAACAGTTGGTCTAATTTTGATGCACTGTGCCTAGCCCACAGAAAGTATGGTAGCAAATCTGTTTGTTATGTGCTGTACACAGTACAGTTGGAAAGGGAACAATAATATGGCCAAGCCTTTAAAATAGTGAAGGCTTGGCCATTTATTTCTTTTAAAAAGGCACAGGCACAGTTGTGCAAGGCTGGAAAAGGCTGACATTGTACAGCTGCTCTTCTCCTGACTGTGTCCTGTAACTCCTGTGTTTGGCCTGACACAGAAAGGATGAGCTGCTGTTCTTGTTCTGCAGTAGGAATAGCTTCTGAAAGTTCATTTCACTGCACAAGTCATTCTGGATCTAGCAAAAGAGTACAGTGTTCTATAGGGAACACAAAACTAATAGCAATATATTCGAATTTATATGTTTGAAAAAACAAGATGTGAAAAAATCACAACCAAATTCACAGTATTTTATTGTGTAATATTAACTTTCTCAAAGATAACTTTGTATGGATGTGCCTGAATTGTACTTCCTAAGGAAAAATAAATCATAAATTTGTTAAAATGCCAAAGGGAAGAAGTCCACACTGATTTTGTTATCAGTGTTACATATGTTGAAGTTACGTGGTCCCTGCAGTGGATATTAGGGATGGTGACTGAGGGGCATCCTTGTTAAACCCTTTTGGTGTTGTGAGACTTGGGACTGTAGAGGTTCTCAGGGGTGAGTGCAGTGAAGGGGAAGGGCAGAGGCTGGATGCAGTAGCAGCAATCTGCAGAACTGTGCTCCCAGGGCTGAGCTGTCTGCTGTGTGCATATAAGGAGCAACATCTTAAATTTCAGTATACCTGGAGCAGAAATCACGTTGCTGCTATCCAAAAAAAAAATCCAAACCACTGGTAGGATGGAATGCTGAGCATATTTTAGCACCTGTGGGTTCCTTAGAGGAGCAAAATCTGATGGATATGCTCAAGAAACCTTGTGCATGTTTTAATTCACTGTTAGTGTTGCCAGCATCACTAATGCTTGCTGGTTTGGCTTGTGCATTTAGACAGGCACTGCAACTGCTTTAAGGATTTGGTTAAAATTGCTGGGAGCTGTTACGTTGAGGCAAGCCCTTACCACATGTGTGTAATTAGGACTATTTATTGCATGTATCAGTCTTCCTTGACTTACATGAATTCTTCAGGTTGGGCTTAAAAACCTAATGTGGTCTGTAAATTGTGTGGAAAACAGCTGCTCACAGAGGGACACTGGCCATTTCTTATACATGTGTGCAAGAGCAAAATGAAAGACTGCTTCTATCTCTGTCCTCTTCCACAGGGCATCTTACTGCAAGCACGCACTTGGGGGAGGAAAGCCACTTTATCAAAAAACCACATTACCCAGGAACAGCATTCAGCCTCCCATTTGTTCCCAGAGCTGACAGAAGCATTGCAGTGATGTTCTGAGCTGGGAGAGCTGCTGGCTGTGGGCATCTTAATAAGCAGAGCAAGAATCCTATTTTCTCTTGGAAGGAACTTATTCTGTGCTGCCACCACAGGCAATTTTTTTTCTAAATGACAACAGCTTTGATCCTGACTAGGCCTGCAGGCACAGATGCACGTTCTAATAGAAACAGGATCCTCTGCCAGCACTGAACTAACAGTATTACAGTTCAGATATTGCAGTAGAGCCAGTGTATAGCTGGGCAGCTTTATTAATGCAAGACACGGGTTTTAGTCAGGTATTAAAAATCATAATAAACTACCAAGTGTTGCCATTCACATATAACTTCCCAGTTTCAGCTTTACTGCAGAAGTAACTGGTCTGTAGTTCTGAATTGCAATGTAATTTTACTAAGATGTGGTGGTTACCACAGCACAGCTCCACAAGAGGGTGCTGAGAACCCACTTCTAAATTTCTAGCACATTATAAATCAGGAAAATGCAGAGACTTGCAATGCAGCTGTCTCATGCAAATAGCACTTGTGTTTTGAAATACACTGTACATACATGCATGGAAGTGGAAAACTAGTGCAAAAGGTGACAACTGCTAGTAAATCTAATCCAGACCTGCACCTACTGTTAAAGCAGGCAGGCTGATGCTGAATACACAGAGTGAATAGTACTCCTTGGACAGTGGAGTTGTCGTGGTCCTAATGAAGGACAAGTCTTGCATTTTAAAGGGTGTTTTCTAAGTCAGGCAGCTGCAAGATTTGTTCCTTTATTTGAGAACTGGTCCCTTTTGTCTGAAAGCTGGGCAGTTCAAGGACTGAGATCCTGGAGCTTGCTTTTCTCCTTCATTAGTCCTTTTGAAACTGCTCTGTGTGGGCTTCCTGCATTTAACAAGATAGAGGATGCAGTTCAGGACTAATTCATTTAGTCACTCATCTTTTGTATTCTATTTGTAGTTACAGCTGGTTGTTAGGGGGGGAAGAGACTATTAGAGCTTCCTAGTGTTGGATTTTTCCAATGATCATTGTGAGCTGAATACAATGGGTCCTTGTGTTGTCATTCTTCCTTATTGACTCTGATAGCATTGCAAAATGTTAATTTGGTTTGGTACTTAATCATTGTAATACTTCACATTTCCAAGCATTTAATGCAGATTAGTGATTAAGATGCTTCTCAGAGAGGTATGTGTTGTCATCTCTATTTTTCAGATGAGAAAAAAACCTAAGTGTGCTTTGTGTGGGTGTGTGAGTGTTTCATCTGCCCCAGGCTCACTATAAGATTAGAGCCTCAGAGCTAAAAATGACTTGCTCAAGGCCGTGCAGAATAGACTAATCCCCTGACTCCCCAGCTCTGCTTTAATCATTTGTTTTCTTAGCACAGTGTGATTTCAGATGCAGCCTTATGAGGTTTGACCGAGATGCAGCAGATAAAGGCTCAGAGGCAGTAAATCCTTGGATAGCTCAGTAATTAAAACCACCTGGGTTTTAATGCACATGTAAAATATATTTATAGTATATAAAAATTACATATTTAAATATACATATTTACAAACTATAGAGCTTTGGTTTTGTTTTCAAAAGCTGTCATGAAGATGACCCACTTTTTTTCCCCCCCAGCAGGATTCTGTCTAGGATTTGAGAGCTCTGAAGATGCCTCTTTTGTGGTCAAGGGCACTAATGAATGAATGAGAGCTGATGATCTTCCTGTGTGCCACGGGAAAGCCCTGCAGTTACAAGTCTGGCTGCTCTTCACAGAGGTGTGGGCACAATCCCAGGGTGTCTTGGCCTTAAGTTACACAAGACTGGCCATGTACCCTCTGGTTCTTCCTCAGGGTTTTGCTGAACTGCAGCTGCATGACGAGCTGCAGCAGCCCCTGTGCTGTGGATTGTGCCTTTCGCTCCTGTCATTTTCCACAGGCTCTGCTCTCTCTTGCCTTGCACATCACTCCCTTGGGGAAGTGATGTTCTCGTGCTTTGGGAGAAGGAGTGGGTGCTGCAGGTTACTGAGTGTGCTCCTGCTTCTGCAGGGTGGTGGATCCTGCTGTATCCTCACATAAGGCGCCTGCTGGCTTCCTGTTAGGGTATCTAAGAAACCAATTACTCGCACTCCTGACAATCAGCAAATAAATCAAACTGCGGCGATGAATGAGGGGGGAGGGAGGCACAAACAGCCTTCACTGCGGCACTCCAAACTGCCATATCCCTGCTCAGCTGCAGTGTTTCTAGGAATGGTTGGAGGCACTGTACAGTAGCTCTGCATGTCTCACCTGATGCCTGCCTGACAGGCAGCAGCAAAGTCACTCGTGCCCATGGGCTGACGAGAGAGGATGAGGCACCCTCACGTGGGGTGGAAGGGCTGGGCGTGCGTCCAGAACCGGCAGCGAGCCGGCGGCTCCACAGCACCGGCGGCCGGGGGGGCACTTGGCCAGGGATGTCCCTGAGCTGCCATCGTGTCCCAGTGCCCCTTCCTGCCAGGCTCCTGAGGGGCCGAGCTGCAGGTGGGGATGGACACGTTCTCCTTACCCCTCCCTGTGCCTCCCAGTGCCCTGGGCTGTGTCCTACCCAGAATAAGATGTGTCAGCTCCTGCTGCCAGCCCACAGGGAGAGAGCAGCTGGGCGAGAGGCTGGCTGTGTTTTGTGAGCAATAGTGGGACTTGAGAAACAAAAGTTCATGTACTGAATGTGTGTCTCCGTGACTTCCAGGCTTTGGGCACCAGGAACACACAGGAGTAATGAACTGGTGTGAAGAGAATATTCAGACCATGTAGTTTTGCTGGCTGTTATGCCACGTGTGTGTCCTGGCGTGCTGGGACATGGTACTGAGGGCCAAGGCAGTGGCTTTAGTATTGACTGCTCATGTTCCTGCTGTTTTAAATCAGCGCTGGTGTTTTGTGTCTCTTACCTCCTGAGCTGATGCTGTTTAAGAGTTCTCCATAATGTTTCTCATTGCCTGTTTCTATTGAGTAACAATGGTCTTTGGACTCCAACTCAAGTAGCTTCATTATTTCAGTGGAGTTTAGGTGATGGGCCCTTAAGTGACCCTGTTGGCATTGCTTTTTCTTGAGCCTTGGCCTTGCTTAAAATCAGTGCCCATCTTTCCTTCCTGCAGCTCCTGTGTCCCTGTTGGCCAGGCTGGTCCTGAGAGCAGAGCTGTCAGAGCTGACAGGAAAGCAAGCCAGGAAGTCTCCTAGAATTAGGGTCTTGATTCTCTCTTCAGCAAAAACTCTTTCTGCCTAGAAATACATTTCATCTAAAGTTTATGCTTCTGGAATTGATGCACAAACCCAAAGCTTTATCTGGGTGCACTGGAGAGGCCTTGGCTGTGGGAAGGTGTGGTTATAGCAGTTCTCTTGTGCAGCCTGTGTGCCATTAGAGAGCTCTGCTCCCGGGTGTCCAGCACTGCATGCCAAGGATGGAGGGTTTGCTGGAGGCAGTGTGTTGATACCTTATGGCCCTGTGTTGAAAACTGTACTGGCATATTGTGTTATGATGGCTTACTATGTGTTTCTGTTTTGTGTGAAACTGTATTAGGGAAGCTGCATCTCTTCTCCTTCATGCACTAAATAAATTTCTACTCCTGCCCTGCCCTAGCCCTTCACTTTTTCCTAATACTGACTAGTGCTCAACAAAAACTAGCAGTTCCTTCTGTGTTGCACAGCGGAATAAATGAACTATGAAGTCAACTTCTGTGTTAAATGTTAGGTTTTTATCTTTTCTTGCATTATGTTGACACATACTCTGCAATATACATGAAAAAAGTCTTCAAAAAGGGAAGAAGGAAAAATATCTAGGAAAGACTATGTCTTCATATTTCAATACAAAACAGGCTTTATGTCTGCTGTGCTCTGCTGTGCTCTGCTCCACAGGTTTCATGGGTCTGTACTGACAAAACATTTAATTTTTGTGTGTTCTCTTTTGTGCTTGTCACAGACACAAAGCACTTCAAGGCCAGTCTCATCCACGTGCTGCCAGGCTGAGGGGTTTATTTCCTGTCACAGGTGACATGAATGAAGCAGCAGGGTAGAGGCATAAGCAGCATTTCCCTTCCAAAAGGGGCACCAGCACCTCAGACCATCTCAGCAGTGCTTCCCAAACCAGGTTAGTGCCCAGGCTGAGCTCCTGGTGCCCCGTTGTGGGTGTGTTCATGTACAGGAATGGTTGGCAGCGTGTTCCTTGTTCCAGAGTGTCAGGACAGGTATCAGTGGGAGGTTTTGGTGAGGATGTGATGTGGCCCTTTCAGATGCTGTTTATCCCACTCTCTTTGAGGGCTCCCTCGATGGCAGATGTGTCCCCATTTAGAATGGTGCCATTTTTGTTGTGTCCCTGTGCCAGTCAGGCAGGCCCTGAATAAATACTGGGATTTTCTCACAGGAGATCATCTGTTCAGATCGATGCAGTGCCTTACATCCACTGCCAGCTTCCTGCTGCTTTCTCGGATGCTGCTGCCCATATCCCTTTGCTTGCAGGGAGAATATTCCACTTGTGTCCCTGCCTCTAGCTGGGAAGGAGATACACTGCTCCGTTGTTTACCTCCCCTAGAAGCTGAGAGCTGTGACTCTCTTTTTGAGACAGTCTGTATTTGCATTCCCTGGGTTGGCTGGGCAACAGCTAATCAAATAATTACATTTAAAATAAGATTTAACAAGAAGAGCATGTCTAAAAATAAAGGCAAGGTGTAGTCATGCTTGTCACCAGCAGAACTAGACAGCAGCGTGTGTTCTGGGAAATGTTTCCTGAGCAATTAAGGGCCATTTAATCTTTCTTAATGTACTTAACTTTTTTTGTTGCATTTAAAAAAATCTTTTTAGACGTTCTCCTATCTTTGCAGTATGTCTGCAGATCCAGTATCTCCTCCCATTCCTTTTCCTTCCATTCCCCCCACCCCCTGTGCTTTAAGTACAGTCTTCTCATACAGAGCCTTGACAGGCAGCTATTCATACTTCAAGAGTTTCTGCTTGTAAGCTCCAGTTCTGTCCACGTTTAGAACATGAATAAAGATAGCGGTGTTGGGGGTTTTTTAATAATAAACTGAAGGTCCCAAACAGATAATTATGCTTCCCATATAAATAAGCATAACCTAGAAGCAGAAGAAATCCTGTGCTTTCCCCCTGTCCTCAAACCAAACACGGGACTGAGTGGGACCTTCTGGGTTGTTCTGTATCATCCCTTCCTGCAGCTGGGCTCATGCATGGAATCTCTGTAAAAATACATTCAGCTCTGTTTTAAAAGCATTGGGGCTTCAGAGAGGAATTTTTTTTGTTGTTTATTTTGCATTCCATTGTGGTCATTTGGAAGCTGGTTTTGAACTTTCCTGGTCTTGTGGTCAGAAACCTTCTTCTAATTGTCAGCCCAGGAATCCAGGCCTGGACAAGGACCTCTTATACTGGGTGTGGAGCCATTGCCCAGCACTTGACCACACTCAGTGTTTCTTTCTGCTAGTGTATAATAAATGCTACATTTACAGCTTTTTATTTGCTCAGCCAGTGGAACAGAGCTGAACAGAGCTGCAGCACGATGAGGTTTCCTCTGTGAGGTGAAAGGACACTCGAGGTCAGCTGTGGGCAAAAGGGATCTCACCAGGTAAGCTCTGTGAGTTCAAAAGTGGCACAGAGTTTCAGGAACACTTGAAGTGGCTGCAGCATGAAGTCCTTCTTCTGTGCTTACTGTGGCACACAAGACAAGTTTGGTTAAAAGTCTGAGTTTGCCATGGCTATAAATAACTTTGTTGGCAAATATGGAAAAGAGAAATTAAATGTAACCCAGGAATAACAGAAAATAGAGTTTTAAATACCTGTTTCATAGCAGTCTGGTTTTGGGGCAGAGATAATGGACCAGGTTGCATACTGAGAATTAGTTTGTCTTGTGTGATACACCTTTAATTAGAGATTTATTTAGCATAGTGCTTAGCACAGCTGCATCCTGAACGCTGTGAGTCATCCTGCTCAGCATCTGTGGGTGCCAGGTCACATCTGTGGGGTCTGTCCCCCCTGCCCTGCAGACTCTGTCCTTTGCAGGCAGCTCTGGTTCCCTGGTCTGACACTGCGGTGTCTTGGCCACCATCCTCGGGTTGGTCTCGTTAAGGCACAAGGATTTCTATCAGTTAGTAGCTAATACAGTGTTTAATGTGTGTGTCTGTGAGGCAAATTCCATTTCAGCCGGGTGGAAAGCGGTCAGGGATATCAATATTCCGTGTCCTAATGACAGCCCAGCATTCAGGATCACATTAAGGTCTCTACTGAGCTCAGCTCACTGACGCATCTTGTTGCTGGGATTTGAAAGAGTCAAATCATTTGCAGATAGGAATGGGACTTTTAAGGCTTTTGGTTGCTTTGGACACAAACTGCCGTGGCTTGAGGAGCTTTAGCAGAGCTTGGCAAAAACCCTGGTGTATCAGCTGAAGTGTAACAGTGAAAACCATACGGAGCTTTAGGATTTCTGTTGCAGTGTTTGCACGGACAGAGGACACACCTGGCTACTAAATACTGAGGCACTTGAAGCACTTTGAAGTTATTCTGCTGGGTTTGGCTTTGGAGACATCAAAGGTTTACTTACAAAAGGGAAAGAGAGGGTTTGGCAGTGCTGGGCACTCTGTGAGTTGGTGAGATGCTCCTGTGGGAGCAACAGAAGGTGAAACATCAGCTTACAGACATTTCCAGAGGGGCAGAGTAAGCAGGTGCTGTTTTCTAGGAATTACACATTTACAGACAGGGGAGCCAGCTGAAAGCTGGTGTGTTAATAGGAACATGTGGAAAATGCCCCTTTATTTTGTGGTTGTATTATCTCATCCTTTAAAGCACACAGGAAAGCTGTAGCATTTTTTTACTACAGATAATCTCCTTTTTGGATTAGTTGACCATTCAGATGTGATTCTTGGTACCACAGGGGAGGTATCAGTGGCTGAGCACAACCTCAGCAGCTCCTGTGATCTGCAATAGTTTGAAATGTTTATCAGACTCAGAAAGGAGTTTTGAGGGTGTTTGGGGAGGAGGAATATACATCCTAAGTTAAATGTTGATGGAGATTCCATGATCTTTTTGTGTAACTATTCTCAGATTTTTTTTTTCTCCTCCAATTTTCTTCTAATCTTTCCTTCAATTAATGCATATTTCTTCCTGTCCACATTTAATGGTTGTAAGGAGCAGTGGTTAAATCTACCATTATGTAAAAGATGAGAAAGAGGATTGTTGTTCTCCTGCCAGTCTTCCTAGCAAGCCCCACACACTGATTTCACAAGTGGCTTCTTGGAGGCTTCCCTAAATGTCAGGGAAAGTATGGAAGAAAATGGGCATATAGATTTAGGAGTGGTAGATGGGAAATCTGGAACAGTCTTCTGAAAGGTTATGAAAATGTAGATGAGCCACTTCAGTTTGCTGCAACAAGAATTGCTGCACCCAAGTATTAAATAGTGAAAGAAAAGGGCTACAAGAATAATGGTTTTAGCAGCATTCTGAGCAGGAATTTCAGTGGGATAGGGAGGTTTGTGTTTTAATAGGTGCTTTGCCAAGGGAGTCTGTAAAATAGCCAGAGAGACAGATGGCAGTGCTGACCCACAGGCAGCTGTGGGCACGAGTTCAGCATGAGCTACACTGCAACTCCTGGGCACAGGGAGCAGGAAGGAGCTGCAGTTTTCTATACTTGTTCCTATAACTGTCTGCAATATGCAAATAGCCAAGAAATTACTGTGTTTTTAACTTGTAGTTCCTTAGCACTTTATAGAAGGGAACCCACTCATGAGCTGCTCCCATAATAACAAACTGCAGCAATGGGAAAATAGGTCAGGTATTGCAAGAGAGGCAATCTAGGAATCTACCACTGGAAAATCAAGTCTGTCAAAGTATAATGGTGTGGTAGCATCAGAATGCAGACAAAAATCACCTGTGCAGCAATGGAGAAAGCTGCAGAAATCCATCTCTAATGTCCTGTCCCACAGGATGGGGTGGTTCCTTCCTGAGGCGATGACAAGAAACCTGTGCCCTGTGCTCTTTCTTACTCATTTGCATTCCACTGATTTCATCCTTTCTGCTTGTGGAAAAAAAAAAATTCTTCAAGGAGGGGTTCCCTACTGGCTTTTGCAGGACTGTTCAGATAGACTAAACCAGTAAAATGGATTCTTTTCTCTTGACATTGTTTTGTTAAATCAACAATTGTACAGGGGGTGCGATGTGTGATTTTTATTTTTGGCTGGACAGCACAGAGATAAAAACCTGCTCTGCCTGAGCTCAGGGGCCAGATCACTGTCGTGGTGCCCAGCTGTGCACCTGCATCCTGCCTTGTTCCTGCAGTCTGGGGCCAGGCACTGGCAGGCTCCAGTGCAGATCCTTGTCCTCAAAGCAGGGACTTGGCGTGAGATGCACGAGGAATGCTCTGCAGAAGGCTGCACACCTGGAAAACTGCTCGGGGTGTCTGTGCAGGGCCTGTTTGGGCAGCGCAGGGGGAGTTAAAAGGACTCATCTCTTCACCCTGTATTTTCTGCAGGTTCACCAGAACAGGTGTAGCACAGTGAGATGTACTTGACCCCTCCACCAGACTGTGATTTGGAGTCAGATCTCTGTCAGTGACATCAGACTCCACATCACAAAACCAGAGAAAGTGACTGCACAGAATCGTTTGAGCCTTGAAATTTTATTATCTTGATTGCATCAACCAGTTATTCCTTTCAGCACCAATAAAAGACAAAAACCCCTCCATATTGTTTAAAATACCTTGTTTTTATCAGGTCTGTGATTGTGGTTTTCTTGCAGGTAAAGAAACCAATGAAAATATTTAAATTTTTCCTCTTTTTTTAATACATTTATAACAAAATGTCAGAAGGTGTGTGCTTACCATATAAAAACATTAGGTTCCAGAAGGATACAATACCGAAAAATCATTGAAATAAAAAAAGGTTATTCTTATTATAGGACTTCTAAACCTCAGCAATAATACAAGTCTTTAAAAGCATCAAGATTATATTTAAAACAAGATGGCATGGAAAAGTGAGACCTTCAGTAACAATTTGACCCTCATAATGGATAAAGGTGGGAGGTTTTCAAAGTGCTTGAATTGTGTTTCTGTCCTCATCCTGTAGTGCCAGGAGGAGGCAAAACTGCTTCATTTGTGAGCTGATGATATGTGCTGACACTGCTGTGCTGCTGTGTGATCCAGGGCAGCTCAGACACCAGACTGGGGACAGTCGGGTCGGCTTTGTCTGGACCACCAAACAAAGGCCATTAAAAAAAACCTCCTTATTGGAATTGTGTGTTCCTTAAATCTTACTGTCTTACCCAACAAGTAGGCCTGAGGGTCTGGCCAGACTAGCTGAGAGTGCTTCTGGGATAAAACTTTGTCATGATACTGGCACAAGGCAGGTAAACTCCTCCTGCAGCCAGCAGGACACACCTCCTCGGGCTGCAGGCTTCTCCTGGAGCCAGGCTCTGGGAGTTCCTGTTTGGGTGCTTTAGGCAGCTTCTACCAAGTGTCCAGGCTGGGATGGATAAAACTGGGCACCACTGGAATGAGTTAAATGCCTTTTTCCCCAGCATGAGGCTGGGTGTTACCTCCCTGGTGCTCAGTGGCTCCATCTCTAGAGTGCTTGTTTGAAGTGATCTAAAGTTACCAACTTTGTCAGGGCCTGACACCTTCAAAACTTCTGGAAGTGCTTGGTTTTCAACTGTCCCCTTTGGGTCTTTTGTTCACTTGTTCTAGAAGGGCTGTTGTAAAATGCAAACTGAACATGAGAAACAGAAGCTGTTATCAAGCTTTTATAAAAAGATGACACTTCATCTGCAGTATCCCTGGTGAGGGGCAGGTAATAAACCAAGCATAGTCTTATCACTCACTTCTTGAAGATGCCCAAAATCCCAGTACAAAGTGGGATAAGCATAGTAGAGTAAGATTAAACTTGATTTCTTATAAATAACATTCTACTTATAAATTGGGTCATGCTATCCATAAGCAAAGTAGGATTGACATCTGAAAAAGCCTTCCAGGGTTTGATCTCCTGGGCGTGGTCTCTTCAGCCCCGCCCCTTTTTTGTTGTTGTTTTTTAAATTCAAATATTCTATCCTATAGTGTCTGCCTAAGGCCTGTGATGATTGATATCGTGCCAGTACAGGCATTGTCTGAGGGGATTCTCTGGGGGATATTGGATGGAACTGTGGTGGTTGCAGTGGGATAGGCAAAACTCATTTTTCTCCTGGAGGTCACCGTCCTGGAAGGGGAAGTCTGTTCATTCCAGCTCACTGCTACAGACACTCTCTGACCCCTGCAAGCATTGCCGAGGCATCAGAAGGCACAGGATCAATGCAAAAAACCAAGGAGCATCTGTACAGTGGTGCCACAATGCTGAACCTCCCAGCATCACTCCCTTGCAAAGTCACATCCCTAAGACAGTAAATTAGAAAGAACTACTTACACTGGTTAAATGTATGTGTATTGTGTAAGAGAACATTTTACAGCTAGCCAGTTCTTGAGCACTGAGGAACTAGGAACATCAAAATCTAAAACAGTTTACTTCAAATTTGAAAAAACATTTCTCAACATATCTCAAAAAGTTGACGAAAGTGGCTCATTTTTCAGTCAGCACAAAGCCACAGAACAAATTTTAAAGTAATTTAGACCATGTTAGTTTTACTGTAAATAATGTAACATTGTTTGGCAGTAGTTTTATGTTTGTATCCCACACAGTGTCAAATTCAGCTCCTGCAACTGATACTTGGTGAAATTGATATCAAATTGTAATTTACATTGTTAGGAAAACTATTAAAAATACCGTACCTTGTAGTTAGTCTTACTACTGAGAAATAGCTGCTGGACAGCACACAAATTGCTACTGGTACTGTTTGGGTTTTTTAAAAAAGGTTAATAAAATACAAGCAAGGTAGAAAACAGGATTAAAAAGCATTGGTTTGGGTACAAGTTTTTCTGAATTGGATGGAGCAATAAGAAACCCGAAAGACACATTGCACATGTGTGCACCCTCTGTATAAAGACAGACATACAAAGTGGGAAACTGGTGGTGCACTGGGGTAGTACACTAAAGTCTCTGATTCTGTAAACTTGAATTCCTAATTTTATAAAAAGGGGAACTGAGTCTGGTTCCATTTTTGAGTCCCCAGGGGTTGCACTTCAGACTACCCCACGGTTTGGCACAGTACACTTTTAAGAGGCAGTCTCTGCTGAAGGGACCCCAGGACTGGAAAATGAGGCAAAAAATGTGTCAAGACCAGGTGCAGAGGGAGAGTGTGAGCAGTGGCCTTGCTGCCTCCTTGGAATTAGCCAATACTGTTAGTCCTGTACTCTCATGACTAGTAAGAGTTTCGCTATTTGCAAAATCAGGCTGATCTAAGTACAAGTTCTGTTGTTTACTGCAGCTAATGAAGCAAGTACCAGAGGCTGTGCAGACTGAGATTTCTAATTTAGATCTATTCTGATTTAGCTCAAGCTGATTCACAGCAGGTGTAAACTAAACCAAAACAAGCATCCTCAGGAGTTTCTGGGCAGCGTAACTAAAACAGGTTACTTAATGGAGTACATCTAACATTGGGTTAGCTCTTCTTAACACAGGGAGTTTGTAATGCAAGAGGAAATAACACTAAACTTGGACAGGAGATAGGCAGAAGAAACTAAGTAATGGTTAAAACAGAAGGGGTCTCATTGCTCTCCCAACAACACAAACTCTCTGAAATTAAATCCCTAAAAAAAATGCCAAGTCTCATTATGGACCTGATTCTCAGATTTTCATTATTTTTGTTAAGGTTACAGAGGCTGGGTAGGTCAGGTCGTAGGGACAAGATGGCAGAGGGGAGCCCCACATTTGAAGAGCTTTAGTGGAAAGAACCTGTGAATCAGATGGCAAGAGCCCCATGCAGTCTGTGAGTGCATAACAAATGGAGAATAGTGTCTCACAGACATCAAAACAGCCTCTGCTCCTGGGAAGCAGTTACCTAAGGCCAAGAGTCACAGTTCTATTCTCTACTCTCCAGCTGGCCACATTCCACTTCCCCTTTAAGTGTACTGATTCCTTTAGAAAATTGTCAGGTTATTCTGCCTTATCAATCATACACTGTTCTACACCTTTTCCCCCCCAAATATCACTTATGTTTATTTTTTACTCTATATCTAGCATGCATTTTACAATTCATTTCCCACTTACCCTTTCTAGCTAAGGCAGAATGTTGGCTCTGGTGTTACCAATGGTACTACAGGAATCTATTCACTCTACTGTAACATACATATCCCATACCATAATTCAGAACTGTCCCACGCATGGGAAAGAAAAGACATTACAGGGAAACTATTTCTTCTTAAGGGAGTAAGTTGCATTTAGAAAACTGAAGGCCCGATTCTGGAGTCATCATTCAGACAAAACAGTTCATGATTTCAGTGGGAACACAGCTGGAATAAGGGTGGCACTGTGTTCTTAAAGTCTTGATTCCAAACCTTTTAATTATCCTTAAATCAGACAGGAAGATACTGGTCTGCAAATTGAAGAGAGTTGTTGTTTGGCTTAAGGTCTACCTGTCCTGACAGGAGGGTGTGCCAGTCCCAGGACGCTGTGGCTGGGTCTGGCTGTGCCCTCCCTGCCCTGCTGCCGTTGCCAGGGGTCTGTGGCCGGTTCCTCTCCGGTGCATGCAGTGCGGGCGCATGCGGCTGCTGCAAGCACGAGCTACAACTGTCACAGGCTAAAGGAAGAGAAAAAGCTGCGGCTTCGTAGTTAGACAAAGAAATGATGCAAAAAACCATTGAGCAGCACTAACTCACAGACTAAGTACAAACTAAATTGTGCTATATATTAGTATAAAAACATGTTTTAGTAAGAATGGCACTGGTTCAGAAGGAATTAGGACTTCCATCTTGGTTCCGTTCGGTCCACAGTGAAAGCATTGTAGTACAGGCCTGCCCTGCTGCCTGAGCCACTTGTGACAGTGGCTTTAGGCCACAGCCCCTTCCATTTCTTCCCTTTTTAGATCCACATTGTTGGTACTTTCTGGGAGTAGCCCAGGTCAGGTCTGGTCATCTTTCCTAACGTGGCACCAGAATAGTTCGTTCTTATCCTCTGATATTTTTGAAATATCATTCATGTTTCCCTCTTCTAACCTCTCAGAGCTGGTCAGTTTTAAGGATCATCCTCTCCCGTAGACACCATGAGACGCATTGCTACTGGCAGGTGGTCTGTCAGGCCTGCTAACTGGGTAATAAAGCTGAACTCTTCCACCTCCTGCAGAAGGAAAACAACAGTAAGAAAAGGAGCTGAAAAACCAGTCTGTTATTCCACACATCAGAACTCAGGCTCTTGGAACTACCTCAGTGTTATTACAGAGGTGTGGGACCAGCCTGGCTTGGCTGGGCTAGCGGGGAATTGGCACTCAGGGCATGGCAGTGTGCTGCAGGGGAGGAGGTGAGCCACTGGTAGCACCCAGCTGAGCTGGTCTGGATGAGATCTGTTGTACCTTTTCTTTCCATTTACAGTAACATCTGTGTTGTTCCAGACAGACTCATCTGCAGTGCTGCAGTAGGTGATCCACGTGCAGGTATGGTGAACACGTGTGAATGAGCTGCTCATTTTCTCCATGGAATGCTGTACAAGGCAAGGCCCTACACTAGGAAGCAGACTGCACCCTACAAGTTCTCACTCTGGGTAGCTCATGTCAGCTTCTGCCTACATATTGCAGAGTTGTAACTTAGGTAGGTTTTCATAGGCATAAAAGAACATCCAGACACTTGAAAAGATTAAAAAATATTCAGACTGCAGGTATGGGAAAAGCATCAGGGAAAACAATTAGGCAAAAGCTTAAAAGGAATGAAAACGAGGTTGTTTGGTTGGTTTTGAAGAGCAGTACATCTACCAATGCTGCTGCTGGAATCCTCAAACTCAACTTTGTTATTGCTTTACAAACATGGTACCTGCATGCAGAAGTGGAAAACAGCAAAGCAGCAGGTCCTCCCAGGAGTATGAGTTTAATCCAAGCAGAACAGGCTGCAGTGCCGTTCTGACAAATTTGTTGTGCAAGTTACAGCCTTTTTGGCAACTCTGAAACTCACCACTTTCCATTCCAGGTAGAGACCTTCTTCTGTATAGAGCATATAGTCAATCCTCCTCCCATTTCCCTTCAGTGATGCCTTCCTCCCCTTCTGACTGGAACTGTGGTTCTTGCTGGTGGGATAGACTAAGTATCCTTTCCTTCCTTCTTCACTTTCCAGCACCCTATTTCATTAAAAAAACAAACAAAACAAGTTTTAATGTTAAAATGTTTGCTCATCCTGTCCATTTATGTGTTACCCAAGGTTCTCTCCAAATCCCTGGTAAGGGTAATCCCAGTCCCAAAGGACTGTTAAACCTGTAAAGCACATCTTCTTCCAAATGTGTCCTCCAGTATGAGGCTGCACTGACTGCTGACAGCACTCGTAAAGCCTCATGGCAGGGTTGGCATCACTGGTGCTGTCCTAGAGCTCTCTTGTCACCAGGAGAACAAACCCTGAGAGGGGAACCTGCTCTGGGTGCTGTAAGGCAGCTCAGAGCCCCTCTGTTGATTTCCAATGTTGCTGAAACTGGCAGAGGAGGAAGTTGTTTCCTGGGTTGCTTTAGTACAAACCTGAGCACTTTGATACAAACCTCTCCATTCTGATCAGAGCAACTCCTGAAATTACAATACCCAGCTCTACAGACAGGGTATGGGTGAGGACTGGTCTGCAGGAACACACATCTGGGCACATGGCGGTTGGTTTTGAGCAGGTTTTAGCATCAGATTACTGTGTCTTGGACCCCAAGCTCTTACTTCACTAGAAATGACAGCCTAATTTACTTGACTGCTGTATGTGACACTGCAAACTCCTCCACGTGGATGCACTCAGCAGGTGTGTTAGCCCTGCCCCCACCTTGCAAGGAGATTACCCAGCCCAAGGCCACATACAGAAGCACTCAAAACTGAGAACTGGTTTTCTAGGTACCAATCTTGTGTTCAAGGAAATAAGATGCTGCTCCCCCATTAAAATACTGATTTTGGGTGCTTAAACCTTAACTGTAGGTTTTAAACAGAAGACTGTTAAGGCCCTGAGCAACTTGATCTAACTTTGAACTTAGCCCAGCTTCGAACATGACTTTGGACCAGGTAACCCACAAGGGTCCCTGTCACTCTGTTTTTACAGTAATCCTGTGCTGTTCTGTGTTGTTTTGCTGTTGTGTTGGATTTTGAAGGGAACTTGTTTTACCTCCCAGTGTTCTATTTAAAAGCTCTGCCAAAGGAGCACCGAGGGGAACAGACCCACCTGTGTGAGTGAAAGCCAGACTGGGACCCGCCCGTGCTGGGGTTTGTGCACAGGGTTGACATCAAATCCAGCACAGGTGAGTGGCACAGCTGTGCACACAGAGAGGGACTGCTCAGGCTGTGGTTTTGCTGTATCTGCCTTAAAACAGAAACTTTCAAAACCACCTCCTCAAAAATCTCCTTCCTTTACTTACCTGCCAAAACCTGAGCTCAGGGTTCTGTGGTTTCCCTTGTGAGAGTTGATTACGCCACTGAGCTGCATCATCAACTGTCACAGGAGAAACGCTGAGCCATGAGCTCAGTCCTAGCAGGCACAAAGCCTTTAATTTCCCCTTGGGAAAAAATAAGATATTTTTGATCACCCGGTTTTTGGGACTTGACTTGGATGGGTTTTATGGGGTTGGGTTCAGGAATTTTTTTAATGCATGTGAGAGTACAGAATGGAGGAAAAACAAGGGACAAACACATCTGATGTGTTTTAATGTGTGAGATTCAGATGATTGCTTGGTCAAATTTTGGGGTTTTGGAAGGACCTGAATGGTGGCAGAGGGGACCCAGCACTGGCTACAGTTGATTAGGTCTCAGTAGTGTTATAATCACTAAATTTGGGTCAATTGATAGATTCGAGGAGCACTTTATGTGCTTCAGCAGGTAACAATGACAAAACCCTGATCATGTAGTCATTTGATCAGAACTCTTCTTAAACCCTCTTTGGACTTAGGGAGGTATTGAAGGTTCTTAGATCTTATTGTAATCAGTTTATGAAAGTAAACTTTCTTTTATGTGTTGCTTTGTTTTAATAATAACTCACATTAAATTAGCTTATTGTCTGCACCCCATTCTGTTTCTCCAAAGAGCTCTTGCAAATTATTCACTTCCTTAGATTGTTTTTCTAGGTTCAAGGAAGCAAGTTCTTTGATGGTACTGACCTCTTTCAAAAATTGTATTTATAGCTGACAAAGCTAATTAAGTAACAAAGTAGAAGAAACTGCTGATTAGCTCTGCAGCACTACTGCAAAAAATATTACTTGCATTAATTTAAAAGATTAATTTGTTTTAGCTTCAGTTACGTCTTTTAAAAAGCCTGTGAGTGCTGCATATTCACTTAACCGGCACAAGGGCTCATGGGAGGGAAACATTAATTCCAAATACACGAGGAAAGCATGTGCTGCTGCTGAGAGCTTGCACCTCCCTGTGCACAGGGTTTGCTGTTTGTCTCTCCAGGAAGTCGACACAAGTAAAGGACAGCT
The DNA here is from genome assembly GCA_013397115.1 of Edolisoma coerulescens. Lineage (NCBI taxonomy): Eukaryota > Metazoa > Chordata > Aves > Passeriformes > Campephagidae > Edolisoma > Edolisoma coerulescens. Next base: position 1,185,665 of record VWZW01003082.1, on the reverse strand, counting down.
GGCTCTGCCGTGCTGGCAGCTAAACACTGACAATTTGAGGGAACATTTCTAATTATGACTGAGTTGCACAATTAACCTGAATTTTATCAGAATAATTGTCTTGATTAATAGGATACAAAGAAAGGGAGAATAAAATAATCGGAACTTCATTTTTCCCTGACGGGCTTTCAGTCCCAAATACCCCAGAGCTGGAGTGTGAAAGCCCCATCCCTCTGCTGGTTGGTTGTGGAGTGCTGACCCAGCTGCAGTGAGTGAAGGAGCACCAAGAGCAGTGGCTGTAAGGGAGCCATAGAGCAAAACTCCCTCATCCCAAACCTCGAGGGACCATCCCTCATTCCAGCCAGAAGCACCTGAGCTAAGGAAGACTTTTCTCACTGGTGTTGCAGCCTTCAGCTCAACTGTGAGCCCTGTCCAGCAGTGGAGACTAGAAAAAATTGCATTTAAATTTTTTCATAGCTGTGCTGGAATGTGCTCTCCTAGACCTGCCTCTGGTCAGGGTTCAGAGAGAAAAATGGGCTTATTCCAGTGCTTAACTTGAAGATCTGTGAGATGGGATTATTTGTGTGCATTTCTTGAAGCCTTTCTGAGCAGAAGCTTGTGTGGCTTCCAGGACTGTGGCAGGGCCCAGGTTGTTACATCTAACTAATTAATTGCTTGATAATTGTAAATGACTTGCTCATTATTTGTACCAAGTCTGTTGTTCTAGTCTGATGTTTTATGTATGCTGTGCTTAACACAAAAGAGGTAGTTGTTCTGCTGCTTTTATGGCCTATTTATTTTAGTAATGTGAAATACTTAATTTTATTTATAAACCAGAGAAGAGTGCTGATGAAGAAATAATTCTCTGGATAGCTGACATTGCCAATTTAAATATCCGTAAAGCTTCATCAAGGTTTATTATCGAAAAATTTGAGAATGGATCAATTCTAGGTGGTGCCCTGGTTTGCTGTGTATATGAAGAATATTTGTTAGCTACATAGTGCCCCACAGCTACTGTGATTTAACATTTAAATGTCTTTAAAGCCCAGACCCCATTAATTGCTTTAAATTACCCTGAATTTCTTTGCAAATTCCCTGTTTGCCAGGCCCTTGCAGAGACAGCAGGACAGGCTCCCTCTCATGGAAGCCATGGCTTCTCCAACACATGAGCACCTCACGTAATGCACACATTCCCTGATTCCCTGCAGAAAGAGCCAGGGGAAATTACAGTCTCATTGAGGGGTTTTTCATCAGTGCAACAGAATTGTAACACACTGCAAAAAGTTGAAAGCCACACTTAGCAGGCAAGAAGGCTTACATATATTCTGTTCCCAGCACTCCGGGCTGTTTTCCAGTTATCATGTCCTGAGGTGCTGTGCACACCCAGAGGTAGCAGAAGTAATATTCTTAATTCTTTATTGATCATTTGCTTGCTCCCTATTTAATCAGTCATGTATTTGTCAGTGGAACATAATTGCTGAATACAAGTAACTCTTCAGGGAATAAAACATAATACCCCAAAAGGAATTTTCTGACACATTGTCGGAAAAGGCCACTTTAACTCACAGGGTTTGTTTGGGTTTTGTTTCTTTTTGTTTGGTTGGTTTTGCTTTGTTTTGGTTTTCTTGGGGGATGAAAGGGGTTAGGGGTTTTTTGGTGTTTTGGTTTTTTTAAATGCTCCAAGCCTGCTCTTGGAGGCATAAAATACAATGTTACACCCACATACAGATTTGCATTTGCAAACTTGATTCTAGGGCCAAATTACCTTATTTTTGCTTTCCAGAAGTCCCTTTCACATGTACTAAAGGTATGTTTTTAACACGTGAATAGAATTGTCTGGAAGTTTTGTAAGCTCTCGAATGTGCAAAGCGGGATTCGCTGTAAAAAATTTTTATTTTGGATGTAAACTAAACCTAGACCTGATGTCTAGAATTCAATTTCCTTGTTCAAAACTGAAAGAAAACTTCAGGGTGTGGCCTCAATACATTCAACCAAGTGTCTATGCCATGAAGTGTACTGTGCTTGGTGAGTAATTACAACATCAGCTGCCTATAACGTACCATTTCCATTATGTGAGTCAACAGAAACATCCAGACTGACTTCTTAATTTAAATAACTTTACCTCTGTAGTATGTTTTGGTAATGAATAGTTAGAACATCTTTTATAGTTAGTCATGATGATAAGGTATTTATTCAGCCTTCATGGTAGAGAAGGTGACAAAAGGATTGCCACATTCATTAAGTGCTGCTCTAAAATGTACAAAGCTTATTCATTTCTCTCCACAGCATATTGTTTAACAAACAGGTATTCAAGAAATTTATCTTAAGACTTCTGCTAATTAAAATTTTTTTTGTATTTCTCATAACTCCACCAGCTCAAACCAAAGACACCTGTTTCTCAATATCAAACACTCTTTAGAAGTGATGCTGCACTAGTATCACTGGAAGATCCTAAGCCATATTCCTAGTTCTGTGCAATTTAATTTAATTTCTCTCTGTATTTGTGACCTGGTGCTTTTAGATATATTGAACTCTGCAATGAATGGGTAACTCAGCAGTTGCTGGGCTGGGGGTGGTGTTTTCAACTTCAAGGGCTTTTTATTTGAGGAGAACTACATTTCCTTTTGTTGCTGCCCTTTACAGTGCTGTGACCACAGAACTGGCTGCCTGCAGAGACTTTCAGACAAGCTGTCCATGTACCCTTTTTGAGAGGGCTTGGAGTTTCCTGTGCTATGGGCCTGCCCAGGTAGGACCAGCTCTGGAGACAGACACTGCCTGCAGCTGCTCTCATCACCCACTGAAGCCAACCTAATTTGACTTAGAGAACCAGCCTCTTTTCTTTCCCCTTTTATACTCTTCCCCAAACCACCCTGGGTAAAAATTTGATTATTTGTTTTGTTTTCAGTCCATAAAATACCTCTCAATCTGAAATGTTAAACAGCAAGCAATGAACTTGCTTTTTACAGGACTGTCTAACACATGTGGAAAGGTTAGGAATTGCATACTTCTGTAGGTTATCTGGGGAGCACACTTCTTCGTCATATAATCCTTCAGGATCCAACAGGGTACCTGTGAACAGAAAGGGAGATGTGAATGTCCCAGCACAGCTCCTGGGATGTGCCTCTTGGGAAGCTTCCAGAGGCACAGGTGTGTGGGAGAGAGGGGACTGCTCTGACTGAGAGCACACTGTGTTCACTTCTCCCTCCAGACCTCCCTACTGCCTGCCACCTTGCAAATGTCTTCACACTTCCACTTTCTCAGCCCCCACGTCTCTGATTTGTTTTTCTCCTATCACAGAGTAAAGCCTCATTATTAATAAGTTCTACTTACCTTTAGTATCTTCACAGTTATTAAAGCTGCTCTGGAGAAAGTATTAATTTCTGTTCTAAAACTTCAGCAAGTTCAACTGAGTCTCACCAGGTATTAATATCTCAGAGTTCCAGGAAATCTTTTATAATACAAACCTCACAAGTTCATAGAGTTGATTTGCTTTGTTATATCCTCACTGACAGTATTTATTGAGCCCCAAATGGAACACTCTGATCAGAAGCTGCAGGCTTTCACTGCATGCACAAAGTACAGAAACAATAATTTGGCTTCCTTCCCCTCCAAGTAATCTAGAGATTATTTTAAAAGTACAATATGTGGGGAAGGCATTCAGGTAGCTTAATGCATGAGTTCTGGAATGTGGACTGAAGTTCAAGATCTCTGGGTCTTAATTATCATTCCGCAAGATATTGTTAAGGTCTATAAAATTTATGTTACAGAAATAGCCCTTATGAATATTTGTCCTCCACCAAATTCTTACTGCTGGTCAGCTGAAGCAGCTGCTGCTTAGAGCTGGCTGTGGGTGACAGACAGGGAGGTGTTCCCACACTGAGAGCTAGAGAAGGTCTTACCGACTGCCCAAGGTTTATCCTCCCCAGGACCAACTCGACACGGGTCTTTGTAGTGTGTAAACAGAGAATGCTGTTGCTCCAGCTTGTCCTCTGCAGGAAAAGAACAACCCCAAGAAAAGGCACATCAGCTCCTGGCTGTGAACCTCTGCACAACTGTGTGTTCTGCCACAAGAGAAACACCAAGCCCTCGTTTCTCCTCAGTATAAATTCCTAGGTTTGATTTGAATCACTTCAGCCGTAGCTTTACTGCACAGCAGGATCTTGCCTCGGTCAGAAATTCCAGCAAATGCTTGCTGATAACAGTGCTTTCCTATGCTTTCTTACAGTCTTTTCTATGAAAGATATTCTTGGTAGTTTTTAGCTCGAAGCTGAAGTGAAAGTTTTCCAGTGTATCTCCTCCCTCTGCCATTGCCATTGCTTTGCTTACACGGTACAAAACTCTTGTTGAGATAGAACACCCAGAGGAGAGCTGGGCTGGCTTCCCAATGGCAAAGGGAATGGCTGTTTGTGGGCATAGTCACACACCTCAGTAAGTCTGAAGATAAAACCTTATGCTTTCTTTGCTTCAGAAGAATTCCCTGACTGGATGTTTTCCAAGCTATAACAGACAAGAGAAAGGACAGGCAATTGATAATTTGCTTGGGATGTTATCTACAGCATTAAAGCCATTCTGAACATAATCAGCATGACCTATCAATTTTAAATTAAATTCTTCCTAGTTGCTACTGTGCTCCTTGCATTGAAAGGATACAGCACATCAAGCTCCTAGGATCACTTGATAAGATATCCCACAAAAATGCACGCACCAGCATTTCAGACCCTGAGCAAACCAGCAAGTTCCAGTTCTGTGCGTGCTGCTTATCAACGCAATCGCCATAGCCAGGAAACAAACTGGAATTTGAAAATGCCAACAGCTACAACTACACTGTTAAATGGCAAAGAAACTGCAAACAGCTCCTGAAAACTTCCTTACAGCACTTAACACCTTTTACAAGGTTAGAATATCTTAGCAACACTTGAAGGCTCTCTCTTGGGATTGTCAGAATATTCACCTGAGTTTGGAGCTGCTGCTGCTGTCATGTATTTATCGCTGTCTATGTGCCAAGAGCACTTGAGAAAATGGGAAATAAAGTCTGAAACAAAACTCTGAACTGTGAGCTGTATCTCTTAGACAGAGCCCAGTTCACACACCAAGGATCATATCAAATCTCCTTGTGTAAAACGCTGGTCTTGCCAAGTGAAGAGCTGCTGATCTTTCTGCTGAACAAAAAGGTGGAGTGAAGCAGTGCTGTGCTCACAGCTGTCAGCTCGTTTGCCATTTTGTTATTCACAGTCTTTAGCACAGCTGACTGACAGTTCATCTGTCTCAGTACATCTTTCCAGCTAGCTCTCAGTCTTGAGAACATCCTCAGAACTGCAAGGAGATCGAAAAACTAATTTTTCTGGGAATCCTGGAGTTGTGGCAGATGATTGGAGGACTGACCCACCCTAAATTCTGCCAGGTGGGCAATGCAGAGAATTCTCTTTCTGTCTGAGCAGCCATTGGGTTTGTTTAATGTTTATGGAAAAGTAGAAGATGAAATCTTTGCCATTTTTCATTTCTCTGAGTTCTCCCTTGTTGTATCATATGCCTACAGAATCTCCCTCAAAACCAAGATAGATTAAAAATTATTAATTTACAACTGTGGCACTGACCATGACAAGTCACAGCTGATGACACAAAACTTTACCCATTTGATTGGAAGGCTTTTTTTCTTATGCTAAAAGGTTTAAAAACATAATAGACTTTTACACAAGTCAGTCCAAAGCAGCATGACAGTAGGTAACTTTCTGATAACATTCCCACTAAGTGTGAATTCCCTGTATGAATGTTGCCATAATGTTCTGCAAAGCTGGAGTTGCAGAAAATTCGTCATAAGCATAAGGTCACTCATGGACCTAAAGACCTTTGAAAACTGTACTGTCAATATAACTAAAAATAGAAGCTTGGTATTCACTGAAACATTAATTAGCTGTTGAATCAGTCTGTGGAGTGGGAAAGGATACAGAAAATCATAAAGAGAATTACAGGAAGCTGATTATTGCTTTAAAAAAACTTAAGATGCTCAGTTAACCTATAATCCTAACAAATGTCCCTAAAACAATGAGTAATGTAAAAATGGAGGAGAGAACTTTAAAATGTTGCATTAATCTTGCTTAGTACATATGGAAAGAAAGCAATCTGAAAATGAAAAAATTAAATAGCCAGCTTAATTCCAGTTTCCAGGCTGGGTGCATTTTAAAGGGGAGGGTGATGTAAATAAGCATCAGAGATAGCAAAGACAAAATTAATTTTTAAAACCCATTTTTCAATCCTCTTTAGCAGTAGTTGCAACATTTACAACTATTATTTGCAAAAGGAAATTGTTCTTTTTACTTTTTCATTAAAAAGACAGCTCAGAATTGCATTAATTATGCTCTGTGCTTCTTGTGCAAGATCTTGGGTAGAGTGCCAACACTTCTCAGGTGGAGAGTCCTGACCATATGTTCTGCCTCACAGCTTCACTCCCATCTCTCTCTCCTCATGCTGCAGAGCCCATTCACTCTCGAGCTGTGATCTGACTGGCCACTCTCCCATTTAATTTGCAGCAGCTTGTTTATTTCCTTGATGGACACCTTTGCCCCCAGGCCACTCCATCCAGCCAACAATATTGCAAGTGAAATGGTCAAATCACAGCAGATGTGTCTATTTGTGTCCCCAGCTTCTGCCTCCCTTGCCCGGCACTGCTGCAGCCCCCTCGGCCTGTGTGGCAGCTTGGGCAGCTGAAGAGCTGTTACTGACCATTTCCTTCCTGTATTCCCTCAAAAACTCACTACCACTGCTGCATTATACTTCTCCCTAAGATGTGTTGGTCTGACTACAGCATTCTGTAGCCACTGGCACTTAGTGCTCACCTCCACCAGTCAGAGCACTGGCCAGCACCTCTCCGACCATTCTGAGCTTCCTTTGGCTCCTAAAAAAGTTGTGATGGATTTACTGTTTGTACCTATGAGCTGGAAACGAGTGAGAGAGGGGCTGGGGTTTGGGTTGGTGGTCTTTTCTACCCAATTAAGCATTTTTCCAACTTTGCTAAAATCCTCCATTTCAGGTGTCTGATACAAGTAATGAGATCAGAGATAACAGTTTGGGGTTTTTTAGATCAGACAATGCTTTTTGTTACAATTGCTTCTGGTACAGTTGTTGCTCTCTACCTCAGTTACCTGAGACTTCTTACAAGGACTACAGAATCCACTGGGTGCTGTTCCCAAATTCGCCTGTTCATCCCCAAACCCTGAATTGTTGAATCCCACTTTGGATGCTGCAGCCTGAGCTCCCCTGGGCACTGTCCCTGTGTCCCCCACTCCCTGGACCTGCCCTGTGCTCTCTGTGTGGCAGCATTTCAGCTGTGGCCCTCAGGCCCAGCCACTGGTCCATGTGCCAGCTCCACACCAGCAGGGAGCTCTGCTGGATGCCTGAGCTGGACAGAGCAGGGAGGCACAGAGGACACACAGACACAGCACTCTGCACTCCACGTTGGCAATTTAACTGTTAACATGGCATAATAGTCATGTTTGGAAAAAGCTTCCATCTCTGTGAACTCACCACCCATTAATTAGGGTTTTGTGGAGTTCTTTTTCTAGTACCCTCAGCATCCAATCAAAAGGAAAAAAACAAATTTCTTAAAATAAAAAAAACCAAAAGTACATAGCACCAGGTAATTTTTTTCCCAGACTGATTCAGCAATGTTGAATTCTCTCTGCAGCATTAGTCTCCTACATCTGTATATATGTACTACTAAATTATTTTTAATTGCATGAATTTACTACTTTTTCTCCATGAAAATCCCAGAACATACATGTCTCTCATCAGTAACTAAAACTGTAGGACAGTAATTGTCTACCTAATTCAAGTGAAGCTAGACCACTGGATCTGTCCTCATTATTGCTACCACAAGTCACGAGTTATTGCTCTTTGTGCCTTAAAACCCATCATGCTTAATAATTCCACAGAGCTCATGGGATGAGCCAAGGGGAGTAGCTCACACTTAAAACTCGTACCTACTTTAGAAGTGTCTGTAGCAGTTAAGTTTTTCCTAGCAAAAGCCAGTCATAATTCAGTATATAGTCATACACTCCTATAACCCACAGGGATCAAGAACATTCCTATTCCTTTTCAGGACTGGTAGACACCAGGAAAAGGCAAACCTTGTCTTACCAGAGGAGCAGTTATCGAAGTTGAGATCTCCACAGAGTACATCAAAAGCCACCAGCTCCTCTGGATTGGCTGTACTGGAGGAGGAGGTAGATTTTCTGAATTCAGACAGCCAATCTTGAAGCATATCCAGTTGCTCACATCGAACAGTAGTGTCTCCTGTAGCAAACAAACAACCAGAACAAGGAGTAAGACCTCCTTCTAGAATGTTCCTCAGCCACATGTGAGTTGCTGAGCTATCGGCAGACATCCTGAGAAAAAGGCTGCAAGATAAGAAATGGTGTGGCCAGAAGTGCACTCATAGTGCTTAGCCTGTTAGGAAGTCCATCAGGAACCACACTTTTTGATGGGTTTAAGTACCTCCTTCTGGAACCAGGCATGTCTGAAGAAATGAGAAGTCCCCTGTGCTGCAGACAACCAGCCAAAATGATGCCTCTTGCTGTAGGAGAATCTGATGCACTACATTTATAATCAGGAATTCAGAGTTAAAATCCTACTTCAGACAGAACTAGACAGTATGTTCTGGGGTAAATCACTTGATCTTGCTTTACTTTCTAATTTTTTAAAATGAAAAGTTTTAACTTTCAAGTGTAAATAGTAAATATACATCAATGGTAAATTCTTCTTACTTATACTGTAGTCGTCCATCTGAGGAAGGGTTCTATTTATGTTCAAGTAAGAATGCCTAAACTGGAAGTATTTTTTCATATTTCTAAAGACTCATGTTAGAAACAGGTTTAGGTAGGCAGGAATTCAGAAATAAAGAACCAGATTCTTTTCACCAGTTCTGGGGATTTACACCAGGATGTTTTACATGAAAGGGCTGGGATTGATTGGTTGCCAAATGGAACCATCTGACACACAAAACAGCTCTTTAATTACAGCAACTAACCACACTTAACTTCAAGCACATGAGGTGACATGAAGTCTAATAAAAAATGATTACTGTCTCTCTTACAATGATTACAGCACATCATTTTGATGTGGGCAAAGAAGCACAAAGATACATTCTAGAAACAATTCTTTACCATACTGTCTTCCCTTTTCATTTTCACTGTCCCTATAGTTAACAGCTATAATTTTGCTTGTTTCAGACTTTTAATGATATATCAAGTCCAAACAACATTACTTTTCTTCAAAGTAAAAGATTTGTCTTCAAATGCCAGAATCAGAAGGAAAAGCAGTAAACCCAAAATTACTTAGTCTGAGTAGAATTTTACTTTCACATAATTTACTACTTTGTAAAACCTATTGAAAACATCAGTTATGTATGTCCAGAGCTGCTTTTAGAGGCCACTGTGGAGATGGTGAATACTTAAGTCTACACCCTCACAGCTTATTAATCACTCATCTCAACTGCAGCTGTCACCAGGACTCTGTAGAGACTCTTAAAAAGTGAGCTCTGCAGCATTAGCACTGTTACTGCATTAGTACACACAGACTCCAGACATTAGGGCTTCACCTTCCTACCACTATTACCCTGGGAAGGGTTGGAATTTCAACAACATCTCGGGGCAGGGGTGAGCAGGAAGGTGTTAAAGCAACAGTTAAATACAAACAGAATCAGAAATGTTCAACCAAGGATTATTTGATACAACGCTAAATAATTAAAAGAAATATTGAAAAGACCATGACTAGGGAAAGAGGGTTTTAAGTAGGTTCTGACATTGATTCATCTCTTCAGGCTGGTAATTCCAACAACAAAAAATCTGATCTTTTTCTTCTGCTTGTGTTACTCCTAACAAACCTTTACCAGCTGGGCTGTAATAAAGAAGCAGATGCAAGCGTTTCCCAGATCTATTCCCTAACCTACAGTTTCTAGTTACTTGTACCTCAGGTTTACATCGTGCCTTACTCACACAGCTTGACACAAATCCAGACCAACGTACTCTTGGGAAAGCCCCTTGCTATGGCAGCACAAGAAAGCCCTACAGTGAAGATGGAGCTAAACAAATGCACAGGAAATAGGTCATGTGGAATAAATAGAGCCTGGAGCAGGTGACGCTCACTACAAAAGGTGTGCGTGACTCACAGATCCATTCTGCTTAGCGCAAGATAGGGGCAAAATTACAGATTCATGGAGTGTATGAGCTTGTGAAAGGGACTGCTGGAGATCAGCCAGTCCAACCCTTCTGCCCAAGCAGGGGTCACCTACAGCAGGTTGTTCAGGACCATGTCCAGTCAGGTTTTGAAAATCTCTGTGGTTGGAGACTCCATAACCTCTGGGTAGCCTGTTCTGGTGCTTTGTCATCCTTGCAATGAAAACCATTTTCCTTTGTTTAAATGGCATTTCAGTTTGTGCCGACTGCCTCTTGTCCCTTTACTGGGCCCCAGTGAGGAGAGGCTGCCTCCACGTTCCTTGCACCCTCCCATCAGGTATTTACACTTTGAAAAGAGCTTTCTCCTCCTGAAGCTGTCCCAGCTTTCTCATTCCTGGTGAAGCTTATTCAAATTCATGGACTGTCCTCCTTTTGCAGCATCTGAATCTTCCTCTCCTGTCTTCCCTCCTTCGGCTGTGCTTTCTTCTGACATGCCATTGTTTCCTCATAACATAACTTTTAAGCATTGTCCTTGTTGACAAGAATGCAGTAAAATCTTGTTCCCCCACAAAGTCCCAATTACATAAATTGCTTCATTTTCTAATGGGCTTTTACATTCCTGAATGGCCAAGGGTTTTTTACTCATTTTCTGTGAATTATCCATCTGGCATGGCTTCACCAAATGAGAAATAAAATAACAGGACCATTACCACATGGGCACAAAACTCAGGAAGCAACCTGTCTCAGATCAGCGTGAAAAATATAGCAAACCACTTAACTGAAACACACAAACATTCTCCAAAACAGAAGAATCTTGAGAAAAACAAGAGACACACAGGCAAAATGGTGTTGTGTCTGATAAGATGCATTGTTGTTACTAGAAAAGCATTAACTGCACAATGACATACATCTCTCTCTGAGGATGCTGAGCCTTTGTAACAGCCCTGTACAGCTTTTAACCTCAGGGCTCGACAGGTAAACAGTAGCCTTGGAGCTCTGGGAACATGACTTTCATCTGTCTTTAGCAAAGTGTGGGACTTGTGACAGCTCGGCAGCCCTGAGTATCCCCACTAGAGGTCATAGAAGTAATTGCTCTTCAGGGCAGTACTGGGAGCAGGGGAATGAAGTCAGCTACGTTTCCAAGATGCAAGATGGGATCCCTCTAATGAATCCCTCTAATGAATGATTTGAATGTATTGTTTTCTGAGATTGGTATTATCCAGCTCACTGCAGCTCTCAGCAGGTACTGCGTGTTACTACAAAAGTAACTACCACATGCAAAAGTTACTACTCAGACCCGAGTCTCAACATCTCCCGATGATCAATAGCTTTGGAGATGAAGATAAGTGAACTCATCAGACACCCAAGTAGAAGAGAAGCCAAAGTTGCATCCAGAACACTCAGGGGAACAGACATTTCAGGAACTGCTGCTGAAGTGAAATAGCATCAGTAAATATTAACAGAAGAGAACTAGGTAGTAACTCCCAACAAAGGTTCAACTTCTTAAATGTTCAGATAGAATCAGTGATCTGTCTGCCACCAGGGATTAGCCAGAGAATACAGATTTTTTCTAATTGCTCTGCACTCTTTTCTTTAGTAACTGGCCTGGAAAAATGCACATAACTGTGTTGTGACTGGTTCCTGCAGTCAGCATTTCCGAATTCTCTGAAAGCTCCTTTCAGCTTCAAGTTTTCTGGAAGGATGAAAGGGTAATATGAGAAACTTCAGCCAGCATAAATAAGTACTTCACCTTTGTTCATCATAGAATAATCATACTTGCCCTTTCCATTCACTTTGAGAACACTTGGGTGAAACCCTGTCTTCAGTTAGAACTCAGGCAAGTACTATACTCTGACTGTTCTGTCCTACTCTGAAAGACATTGGAAGGAGCACTATGGTCGTAGGACAAAGCAGATACAGGCCTAGTCACAGGAAATTAAAAGATCTAGTGGAGGTACTGTAGTATGGGACATATTGGCAGGGAATCTGGGGAAGAAGAGCAAAAAAACTTGCAAAGTGTAGGATGTAAAGCCTAGTCACAAGGAAAAATTGTTTCCACATCACAAACCAAAGACTTCAGCTCAGCTGTGAGACAGGCTGTATCACACCTGACTGTGTGCAGACCCCTGCACTAGTAACACTTAATCCAGGGTAGACTGAGGAAATAAAATAAACCAAAGTGAGAACAAACCACCTAAAAACCCAAAGGAACAAAGCCCGCTTTTATTCTGCCGGGTTACTTTTCAGCTAGGTCAGGTCCACAGTCAAGCACAGCGCAGCCTACGACAGCTGGGGTAGCACAGCTGAGAGGAAGGGGGAGGACAGGCTGCCCTGCTGTGGATATCCAGGCTCTGCTGGTTCAGAAACATCTGTGGAATCACTGCCTAAGGATGCTCAGCACAGGAGTTACTCCTGATTGCACAATTTGAAACACAGAGAGATCTTTCTCAGCGCTGAGTTCTGCTTAATCTGTGTGGAGGCTTGGGAGCCTGTAACTGGGGCTAGAGAAGGGTGGGTTCCCAGCAGCTGGACTGCCAATGGCTACATTCACACTAAATGCAGAGCAGGGATGTGAACAGGTTATGAGATAGCATCCAGCAGGCTACATTATTTGGGTTGGGGCTGGAGTACCTTGAGGCTTACTCTGTATTGATGGCTTGGTGGGGTGTCTGAGAGCCGTGACTCAATGGGGCTCGGGATGTGGGTGGATTCAAGGCAGCAAAACCTGTCCAGAACATTAATCACTGACTAATCCAAAGACATAAAAGAACCATGTAAAATTAACAGCCCCATGGAAAATAATTACATCAAATCTCATGAAAGGATCCCTTCATTTGTCACTGAAATGCAACTATTTCCACAGTGGAAATGAAGAGCTTCTTCATAGCAGCAACCAGTATCAGGCAGAGACCCGAGAGGAAAAGCTACATCTAATTCTAAAGTTTCTTGAAAAAGTTGAGGGTCAGGTCTGAACAAATGGTAATTGCTCAGAACAGAGTTGAGCCAGCACATCCCTTGAGAAAAGCATTAGTAGCTGGTCCCTGATCACAAGCAGTTGGATCATTTCACTTTATACTTACATAAGTATCGGAACTGTCAAGTGTAAGTTTACATATCCTAGAAGGGAAACCAGGTTGCACTCAGCCATGTGTGACAAGATGATTTAAATGGCTGACCTTTTAAACACTGCTTGTTTTTATAGATACACATCTTTACATCGTTAAACTGGTTTTTTGGATAATTTGTTTAATGTGTGAATGTTATGAACCAAATGATGCAAATCAGAAAGCACAGCTCTGCCGAACTTACGAACTTTAGTTTTCCATTTCATTACATAAACAAATATGATACATCTAGGGACAGACTCTTAAATCATTGTCTGCTCTATTTGAATGTAGTTTGAACCAGATAAGCCTAAAAATATGAAGCAGGAAAATATAAGATTGTCTTTTATCCTTGAACAAACTTTAGGTTGACTTTGCAAATAGAACATTACTTCCCCTTTCTTCTTCCCTCCCTCCTCTTCCTCTTTTAATATTTTAGGGATTTCACAACGTGGCTATCAAGGACTAACTGAGAATACTTGACTAGGTAGTAAAAAGGAACAGGACTGAAAACTAGAAACAAAACACAAAAACTAAACTAAACTGGAACGGCAATAAATGTCAGCTCCACAAGAGCGATCTCACAGTACATTACCGTAAGTTAAAAATAGAAAAGCAGAGAAGGATGTTAAAAAGTAGCTGAAAAATTCATTAATCTTTTTTAGAACCATCCAGTCTCTCTAATGGACTTGAGGGACTGGTGGTTTTGTTCCCAAGTCCCCGTGTCACTGAGGCAGGGATGGAGCAGCAGAATGCTGCCACACGCTCAGCACACGCGTGCAAAGCTCCACCATCCACGTGCAGCCCCGGCTTGCCCTGGTCCCAGCACATGGGCTGTCAGCAGCCAGGCTGACAGGGCTGTCCTGCTTCCAGCAGCCAGGAGCACAAGAATCACAGTCATACTAAATAAAAGAAGGGTATCCAACCCTCTGGCTAAATAAAATGCTGGTTATACTCAAAGCAAAGGTCTGTAGATTTGGCTTTTATTCCTACACCTATTCTAACTACAGAACTGCTTTTAAACATGTGACCAAGAGAATTTTCCAGTGAGTATATTAACTTGCTAATCATTTATGGATGAAATTTGCGGGTCAAAAGCCAGAGAACTTTGGCTTTTTCCACCAGAAATCAGCAGCTAGAATTACTGTCCCAATATGTATCTTCTGATTATCTGCCAGCTATGTACAAAGAAATTTTTGTTTATATGCTGATACTCACAGTATGGGTTATTAAATGCTGTTGAGTAACAAGGATGGTAAAGTATTTCTAAAATACCGGTATTTGGTTAAGAGGGAGCAAAGTTCCCAGGGGACATTTTCTGTGTGTGCCCTATGATATTTACTCTGAGACTGAAGATGTGAAGGGTTGGGGATACTTGTCTACCCTTCTTTGCAACACACGCTGCACTTGACTGTCAGAAACACAGGAGGGGCAACACTCTCTCTCCTTGTGCAAAGAAATACCACCACAGGCCTGGAAATAGTGACAAACCAAGCTATGAATCTTAGGACAGTACCTGCAATAGCTTGCAAGTGAGTGCAGGAAATGTATCCCACAATTCTTTGGTCCTGAGGTGTACTTCCCACTTGCACCTGGAAGGGAAGAAATAAAAAGGTGATTAATGGAAGAGCTTGTACAAATCTACTTCCAAGCCCATCTGTGGAGCCTTTTTCAACACTCTTTCCAGCCAACTCCATTTTGAAAACAGACATAGACACAAAACCACCACTGGGGAAGACTGGGGCTTACTGGTCTTACTGGGGCTTGTGGCCAGCCCCTTTGCACATTACCACGTTCAGTGTTTTGATTTTGATCTGCAACATATACAAAAACCTTACTTTCTCCTGTTCTTCACAGTCCCACTGGTTCCCTGTCCCAGCTCTCATTCCTATGTAAGATTTAGGCCCACCACTCAGGTGCCTTATAAAACTAATATTATCAACAGCCTAACTCTTGGTATCTGTGTATGACTAGAATGTAAAAGGAAAAAATGCCAAGGGCTTCTAGGGAAAAGGATGAAACATGAAATAAATATTGGTTTTGATCATGTTTTCTCCATTCCACAGCAATTTTTGGATTTTCATGGATTTTTTACATTCTTCTACAAAGGTGTTGGGGGCCTTGGTGTGCCTCAGCAGTGTTTGCATCCTTCAGCTCACAGCAGCAGCCCCCATGCCTGTCAAGCAGACAAAACACTATGTGAGGTCCTGCTCTTACACACAAAAAGGAAGTGCTTCCAGGGAAGCTGGAATGTAGTATAATTCCTCATCTATATCATAAGCTACAATCCTTTAAAAATGTACTTGCAGGTAGACACACAAGCAAATTAGAACCAAGTTCTGGTTTCAGTTTTCAGCTCTGTTGAGGATTTTGGCTTAGTTCAGGACTTAGCTGCAAATCAAAATTCCCAGTGATAAGGGGATCAAGTTTTGGATTGTGGCAAGAAACTAGTTTGAGTGTATGGTTTTTCTGTTGACAGTTTATGTAGCAACACTGCATGAATTAAAGAAAATGCCCACAGAGGAAAGTTGTACCCAGGGCTCAGAAAACACACCACAGATGACTCTACTTCACAGGGCTAGGCTCAAATTTTATCTGACACCTCTAAGTAACAAGCAGAGCTCCATTTCATATGGACACAATTTTGTCAGCTTGGTTGGTTTTCTTGTTTCTCAGCTATTCAAGAACCATCTGATTCATTTTATAACTGAAAAGGCAGCTTTGCAGTAAGTGAATTTAGAAGTCATTTGTACTTAACAACGCCTTGTTAACTTTGAGGGTTTGTGCCAGCCAGGGGAGTAGGTAATAAACAACTGGCGTTACTCTGTCCTCATTCTGTGCAGTCCTTTTTTAGACAGTTTTACAAATGGATATTGATGGTGTTCTTATTGCTGTTCCCATACAACTAACCTGCTTCAGGGAGCCAGAGGGAGACCATGAAAATACAGGCAAATCACTGGTGCATCCACCCCCACAGGAGGAGATTCTCCTGAGCTCACAACACTGCAGCAGTCTCAGAGGATGGGCAGCTCTGCTGGATGCTGTCAGGGACTGCTGCAGGAGCTGCACTGCACAGACCTCTCCCTCCTCCCTCAGGCTGCCTGAACATCTCAGTGTCACTGCTGAATCACAAGCAGCTTTCTCTCCAACTCTTTTATGCAACACATGCCATTCCAGTAGAAGAGTGGAAAACAGTTTATTTCCTCTACTGTCTAGGACAGGCAGGTGTATGAACCATATTTTCCAAACTTAGCAGTTCAAAATCAGGGTTTCTCTTCAACGCTATTAAAAAAATCTAAAACTACAAGAAGTCTCCACTTGTTTGCAAATGTGCAGTGTCTCCTGCAGCAGAGGACAAGTGTGGATGTCACACACCTCTCAACATCATCCCACAACCACTCTGGAAGGAAAATACTGTACATAAAGTGTTCTGCCTTTTAGCAGGAATGTGCTCCTTGTAATCCCTTATTGACTAAAGCAGATGGAATCATTTCCGTGTTTCTATTCAAAAAGCATAAAAGATTTAAGTCTAAAAGCTGAACATCCAAACATAAATTACAGCCCAATTGAGAAAAAGAAGTCAACTCAAACTGGCTTTAGAATTTCCTGTGCAGCCTTAACAGAGTGCCTGACAAGGCCTTGTACTCCTCAACCAACTTGTGCCCAGGATCACCCTAATTTCCATTAATCATAAATAGATATGCATTGTTCCGTGTGCCTGTGTGCACAGATCTGCGCTGAAATGGACTTGGGATCTTTTGCTCTCCAAGAATGGCAAGAAATGGCCCAGGACAAAGCCTGGCTGTGCTGTATGGAGGGGGCTGAGTGGAGCGCCACAAATGCCCACAGGGACGGTGCCCCAAGGCTCTGCTGGAACACACAGTCCCACGGGGAAAGCAGAGGGGCTTTCATAAACACTCCACTAATTAAAAATAAATAAAGCTCAAAAGCAAGAGCTGAAGACATTAACATAATTAGAATTTCCTTGGAAAGTGCCAGCATGGAAGTGCATCCAAAGCAGCTCATCTTCCAGATTTCACATTTCCTCCACCTTTCTTGACTTTTAGGGGTTTGTAGTTTCTTATAAATGGCACTAATGATAGAAACCACTAAACAGAGTATATTTGGTGTATAATCATAATGGAGGCAAATATTTGTGACAACTACTAAGAGAATAAATAAATACCTTTGCAGCCTCCTAGACAGTTCCCAGCTACAGTAGAAGCACTCCTGTATTAAATATGATCTGAAGTAAAATTGTAAGAAAAATCTGTTAGTCAGTCTAATTTGGTATTTCACAGATGGACAAGGACTGTGGGTTGTGCAGACAGGAAACCTACTTGACCTCTGAAATATTCCAAGCCCTATAATTCTGCATAAAAACATTCTTTTGTGTGGCCAAGTACTGTACTATTTCAGACTGTTGCATTTTCCAGGGTACATTAGATGGTGGTGACTCGGCCGGGGCAGCAACGTGGCAGCGCCACAGGAAAACAACACTGAGCCTTCAGCTCAGCCTCCAACGTGGATCTTGGCAGGAAGG
Source organism: Edolisoma coerulescens (assembly GCA_013397115.1). Taxonomy (NCBI): domain Eukaryota; kingdom Metazoa; phylum Chordata; class Aves; order Passeriformes; family Campephagidae; genus Edolisoma; species Edolisoma coerulescens. Next base: position 1,167,870 of record VWZW01003082.1, on the reverse strand, counting down.
CTCTACTTCCACCAAACCAAGTCAGCACTTCACAGATATAATTTTAGCTGCTTAACACAGAAGGAACTTCTACAGTCACATTTACAAAGGAAATATATGTAAACAAGTAAGCCAGAGTGGCTCTGTCACCATAAGCCTGATTTGAGTTCACCTCAGCTGCTCTACGTTGGTAGCTGTGTGTCAATAACACATTTATTGAATCATCCTTCTGCAGGGACCTACTTCAGATACTGCTTTCTAAAAATCATCATCCAGCCTCAGTTGTGCCACAAGCCACTCTTTTATGTGTATGGAAACGTACAGGAAGGTAATATCTAAATATAAGGTCCCAATGTTTTAAAATAGGATAATTATTACAGGAGGAAAAAGGTATGTGATAACCTGTTAAACTCTAGCGTTACCTGGAGGTAAAATTAAAACTGAGAGAACCTGTTTGTGGTTTAATAAGGTGTCCCGGTTATATAATTTTCACATAAAAAAGTAGCATTTTTCAAAACTTGCTGAAATATGCAAGATAAATTCCAATTCTCACTACATTTGCAATAATCAAATTAGTCAAACACTGAGAAGCTAAGAGTGGATTCAGATCCCTATTACACCACTGACCACTACATTTTGTTTGCTCTTGGGAGGGGGGCATGAAAAACTCATTACAGATGGGAAAGAGACTTTTTTCCTTTAGGGGGAAATACTGCTAAGGGTGTGTTTCAAATCCAAAATGCCAGTTTCTGCTGCTACATATTTATATTTGTCCCCTACCTGTACATTAAATAAAGAAGTGCAAAACTGACAGCTCTGAATTTTTGTTTTCCAAGTCCAGGCTGTGTCAAGCACACAAAAGTACTTGACATCAAGTACTTTTTATTTAAAGATTTCATCTCAATGCCATGGCACTGTAGTGCAGTCTGCTGGAGAGACCATGCTGGGACTGTGCTGTGCTATGCAAGACTGGGTATATTCCTAGAATTGTTTTCCAAAAGCTTGTCCTGTATGACTGAGGAGTTGTCTGTCCTCCACTGAGACTGGTATCAGGTAATAAACTGCTCATGAAAGAAATCAAGCCAACAAGGTCATGGCAGAAAGATTCTTGTTGACAGAAAAAAAACCTAATGAGTTGCAAGAGCTGAAATTTTAGAGCTACAGCAAGGGAAAATAACTTTAAATTCAATCACACTGCTTGCTGTCATGGGAATTTCCTGAGCTAACTGGAAATCTTCCACATCTCATGTTTCCCACATGCTAGCATAGTAAGGATACAAAGCTGCAAACTTGACAAATACCTTGTCTCTTAAGAGTTTATACTTACACACATCTGTTCCAGCAGTGCAAAACAATTTTATCACATCTGGATGTCAAGAAAAGCATCAACAGATACTTAAACAAAACCCATGGGAATGCTACCTCGAGACTGGGGTATTTCTTTACCACCTTGAAAAACAGCTTCAAACAGGTCATTGCTGTGTTACTGAATCATCAAGTGCTGGGAAGGAAATGTTCTTTAATGATTACAAATTTGAGTTGTGCATGAGAAATCTCACTTGATTAAAGGACCAATCTAGAGCCTCTAATACTGACCAATAATATGTACACAAAACCAAAACATTTGTTATGAGGAGAAATTAATCTTTAGTGACATTTTCTAGAAGCTTCATATTGCCAGGAAGGAGTAATTCAAAAAAATCCAAAATAAAGTAGATAGTTTCTAAAATGTGTACCCTCCAAAACAAAGGAGTTATTTACATAAAAGTCCAAGCATATACCATTGCCTCTCCCTTCAGGGGAAGCAAATCCTGGTATGCAAACCAGATGAGAGCTAAAATTTTGGCATACTCCTGGAAAAAGTTCTTCACAAAGTCTGTCACCACAGAATCTCCATGTGGCCAACAAAGGCAGAGCTGGGAAAGGTAAATGACCTGCCTGTAACACTGAGACTCCTTCAGGCAGATGGAATCTCCACGGCCTAGCTCCAGCTTCAGCCAGCATAGTTAATCACGTCTTGGGCTGTAAATGAGCAAAACCATCCATTTCATCCGCTCAGATGACCATGAAGGTGTCAATTTTGCCACTGAAATAAATGTGAACCATAGTACTGCTCCCTGCAATGCTCTTCTGAAGAGGGTAAGTCACCAGAGTACAGAGCTCTACAGGAAATGAATTCACAGTCATGACAGGAACTACACTAATGATGGTCATTTAAGAAGAAAAACTAACCAGGCTGAAAGCACCCCTGCATGCTCTGGGGGTAAAAAAAACTCTCTCCCTAAAAACAAAAGCATGAACATTGCATTTGTAAAGAACATCATCTGCACAGGGGCCTTGAGTAACTCTTAGTGCTGGAAATAAAACACCCCAGACAGAGAGTAAGTGCAGGGCACAGAAACAGAATTTACAGTCGATGTGACAGTGACTTACTCCCACAGAAATATTCATCTTACCATATGTAGCCAATATTGTTTAAGTTCAAGGGAAGCTCCCTTAAAAAGAGCCTGAGATTCAACTGAATTACTGTGGATAAAGCAACTGCACATGCACAAGGAGTGGTGTTTCCACACACACTCGGGGTTTGGGCCTGTGGGGTTGATGCTCTGAGATGTGCTGGTAACAGGCTTTGTACCTCCCTACCTCCACTGCACTGGGGCTGTCATTGGGTAATCCAATGCAATTATAATGAGCAAACGGCAAGGAACAGAAAAGAAAGAAGTGGAAAATACCGTTTGTTTTCTTTCCAGTACAACATTTGTCTAATCTTCCAAATTGTATCAACTGCTCCTGGATTTTTTTTCCCATTTCGGCAAATTTCCAATACAAGCAGGAGAATCGGCATCAAGAAACTGACTGGAACAGTCAAACTGTGTGCCCAAGCCCTCATTCCTGTTACTGTTAAGAGAAGATGCTAAGGAGAACTTGCAGCTACTCCCATTCCCACTTCAAACATTCCTGTCCCACAGAGATGACTTAGATTAGTCATAACTCCCAAGAAAGAGGTATTTTTGGTTAGCTTAGACATGGTGCAAACAGGTCTATCTTATTTTCAGTCCTTTAACAGCTCTGTCTTTTGCCTTCAGAAATATGTAGCAGCTCCTAAAGAAGACACATTAGTTAAACCCCTAATTTATTATTATTACATGTTATTTAAGTATATTAAAGAAGTTTAAAATGTTATAGAAATTAGCTGAAAATTGTTTGGGGCTCTGCAATTCTTTTTAGTTACATTTGCACTTGATTATTGCAGTATCCTATTTTTTCCCACCTGCCATGTGACAACAATTACTGTTCCATGAACTAAGAATTTGTAATTTGGCAAAGCTTCCTTAAGCTTATATGTGAGGGAAAGTGGCTGTAAATTGGTGCCACGAATGAAGGGCTCTTCCTCTTCTGAAGAGGATAAAGCTCACAACTCACATTTTCTCAAATCCGTATTTCAGTCTGCACAATAGTTTTTATTTTTCCCCATTAATGAAGGGGGAAAGGACTGTGATTATTAACATTAATTATATCAAAGTGAAGGAACATGGTACAGTGCCATAGTAGAGTCTTTTTGTTCTTTTTTTTAAAAAGTCTCAGTCAGTTTATTGGACTCCATCCAATTCCTGCATTAACATTTTACAGCAGAAACTCAGCACATGGAAAATGTTTAGGTTACCCTCCTGCCTTAAATGGCACAGCTTTAGAGTCATCTAAACAAATGCATGAGCAGCACTAGACATTTCTGTTATACATTTTGGGATAACTGCAGATACTGGACAACTGACCAAGGACAAGAAAATCTAACCACTGAAAACTCTAGGTGTTCCTTTACTGGGGTCAGAAAGCAGCCATTCCCCTTTTCTGTGCACTCCTGAGGTCCAAAAGCTTCCCCTCAATGCAGCGTGGAACTGCAGCAGCTGCCCCTTCCCTCCCGGCCACAGCACGCACAGCAAAGGCAGCCTAAACTACCCGAGCAAAATGCATCTGCCTCAGAAATATCAAAAAGGAGAATCACAGAGGTTGATTCAGGGAACCCTCATTTTCTCACACAAAGCATGCTCCTCAAGAGGAGAAAACAGTAAAAATTGTGCTTCAGAGCAGTTTTGCAATCAGAGCTGCTGCTACTTCTACCATCTGTTACCACCATATCAGCTCTTTGGAAAACAAGTTGAGCTTTGCACACAAAGCAAAGGTTGCTAGGTTTCCTTTAAGCAATGAATAATAACACGTTCTCTGCACAATTACTGTACTCCCTGAGAACAGCCTTCATTTTCAGAGAGTTTGAAAAGTAAATCTGTTAATAACCTTAGGAATTAATATTAATTAAACACAAATTCTTCCAGAAATTCAGCAAAATCCACAAGAAATTCTTTTTCCTTTTGACTTTGAAGAATGCTATTAACTGTTCAAACTTCCCACATCAGACTGTAATTTTGCATTATGTTCACATACTGTGTTTTAACTAAGAATTCTTATTTTTGCTAAAATTGACTCTCTTGGCAGATGCCAAAACCCAGAACAGTTTCCCACGAGGATCAGTAGGGAGAACAGCCTTCTACACAACATACTTCTGTATCTGCCAGTCCCATTGGGAGGAAGAAGCCTTCAAAGCCTCTCTCCTCAGTTAACAGCCATTTTGAGAATGATGCCTCTTTCCCTCACCTCCCTACTCTGTGCATCTACATCTCTTGGATATCTTAGATTTACATTACAGTTACAACTATTACAATTTAAGGATAAGAGAGGCAAAATTTGTCAGCCAAAGTGAGTTTTTATTAGATGGCTACACCTGGAAAAATATGGACAAACTCACCAAGTCAAGTTAACGATGCTTTCCAGTTTTGTTGCACTACTGTCCAAAACTTCCACAGCATCCCTGGCAGAGCATAGCTAAGGCTCCACACTAAATCCTCTGTCTAAAGAAGGATGTTGACATTTTGAAACCTTCTAGTAAATTACAGACAGGTGATGCATTACACAATTTCTACTCAGCACTCATTGACACCTTTTAAACTTGATTCGACAATGTTGATTCATAAAATCAACATCCAGTTTCTGAAAAGCATGTGTATTTTATAACTCCCTTTAAATCCACCAAAACCACGGTGCATTAACATTATGTGTGTTTCAAACCAGCAGCTGCAGAGGAGCTGAGACCACTGCCATCTGCACCACGTTACAGACAGACCTGTCCAGGCCAGCTTTTCAGTGCCAGTCACCAGCACAGCGTCTGTGCCAGTCCTACTTCCCACCTCTATCTGCAGCAGAGCAGCAGCAGAGACAATGGGAGTTATAAAACCTTCAAAGTGACTCAAGGGCTCTTCTCTTCGGCATTTTAAATTAATGTGAAATGCAACGCTAGCACAGAGAGTCACGGCAGAGTCTCCCAAGGGCCCAGACTGTCAAAGTATGAAAATGGATTGGCTGATTTATGTATTTGCTAACTTCTCCTTCAAGTCTTTAGTGGCAACTAGGAACAATGGTTTAACACTTCAGACATGAAATTGTCACTTGGATGTGACATTTTCCCCCTTCATATATGCTATTTTTTTCTGTGACTGTGTTTCTCTTATATCCCAATGAGACCCTCAGACTGGAGTTAGAAACACTGGTAGAGTTTGAAGAGTTCCAAGTGCTAAATGCAAATTAATCCTCCAGCATTGCAGAAAACGGACTTCACACAATAGCTCCTCACAACTACGCCATCCTCATGTCTTCATCCTGACCTGGAAAGCATCAGCATATACAGATGGAAAAACCAGTCTGACCTCTGTCAGGAAAGTGCCAGCAGTACCACCTTTTGTGGCAGACAACCTTAGGAGGAGAACAGAGGCAGACTTCCTTTGTCTCCACACAGCTGTTAGTTAGCATGAAACAGTGCTAAAAGCCTCTGTAATTTACTTCCAACTTGGCTCCTTGCTTGTGACACCCTAGGTGTTAAGCCACAATCAAATCACTTTACCTTCCCGTACTTTAGTTTCTCCTTCTATTAAGCAGATACTGACCTTTCTTCATTATGCACTCTGAGACGTAGGAACGAAAAGCAGTAGGTAAGAGCTCATTGTTATTACAGCTACTAATAATAATCCTTGAGCTCTGTAAGTCTCTCAGGTAAAAAAATTTTGTATGACTAAGCAAATCTCTCAAATCCTTCCAAATCTCTACCTGAACTTTACAATCTAGATAGTGAAGACAGGGCAGGGAAGACGAGGGCAATGGAAAATCATTTCTTATTCACTGGAAACAGAGCCCATTCTAAAACAAAAAAATGTGCAAAACACTTGAACCAGGGCAGTAGGGATCTGTTTTGTGACAGAGTCCCCTGAAGCAGTTCTGTAATTTTCAATTTATTTCAATTTTCTTTAAATATTTAGTTCTGAGACCTTTAATTTATCTCCTTAACAGTTATATTTGTAGTAAGGAGACAATCACACTTATTAAACAACAATCAGCTTCTTTCTCTGAACATTCTTCTGAATTTAGATCTGGGTCTTTCTTAAGGTTCAGAATAATTGGAATAAAGGCTTCATCCTTCCCATGAGTGGAAACATTACCTGGCTTTATCCATATTTTCAAAACATGTGAGTCTTCTCCCCTCAACTGCTTTCCACAACTTTTGGCTTTTAACCAACACAGAGAGCAACTGCTCCTTTACTCATATATGGAAGCTGTGTAAGGGGAACAGTCTTCGTAAGAATCCTTCCAAAACAAAACTCAATTGATGCCTTTTCTACTTCAGAAATGGGAACACTGCATTCCACAGGAGTCAGGAACTTAAAAACCCAGGGTTTGCATAGGACAGAGACTCAACTCCATGCCATTATGGAATGGGAAGCAATTAGGACACTCCTGTTCTGCAAGGCTCTCTTGCTTTTTTTAAAACCAGAGAAATTCTAATGTAGGATTGGCTGGTATTATGCACATTCAAAATTCTGTAAGAGCCAGTAAAAGTCCCCCCTGGGAGCAGGGAGATAAGCTGTTCTTTGGGAATAGCAGAGTGCTGGCCAGAACAACACCTGCCAACCAGAGCTCTGATCCCCTCTGCCAGCTTGCTGCTACCCCAGTGTGAGAGCTCACGGCTTCTGAAAGTTAATGCATCGATTCTCACTGGCTTCAAAACCAAACCAGGCTTTTATTTATTGTATGTAGTTTTTGTCTCTGGAGTCCACACCCACTCAGTTGCTGATTAAGCACCACATCAAGAAAAATGACCTCTAAACCTACTTTATTTCTAAGACAAAATTAAATAATTATTCCTACTTTATGTTGTTGCTGTCATCAAAGAAATGACCTATGTACAACTAGTCATTTAATGTACAGTTAGGACAGAAAGTAAATCCATGTCAAAATAGACTTAGAATGAAAAATATTTCAGGTATGAAGAACCTATATCAGAACAACACAGACAGGAGGAAAAATACTCTTATGGCTGGGCAGAAATCTGTTATACTTAAAAGAACGGAGTTGTCTTTGGAACTTCATAATAATTGGCCTCTATTCCCTGCTCAACTGTAACATTATTTAACAACTTGGATCCATAATTAAGTTCATCATCCCAGTGGAATCTTGAAAAGAGGCTTAATTTTCTGCAAGAGAAATGGAGACATTGCAGCCTGCCTAGCAGGGTGGCAAATCAATGACTCAGCAATGGTCAGTTAAAAACAGATTGGTTTTAATCTCTTAATCCCCAATATATGCATATGTTCAAGGGTAGTCTTTGTGACCCCAGGAATATTTATACTGCACAACATCTATGTTCATTTTTTGCTTGCAGCAATTTATGATGAAAAAATAAATTGTTGCTGTTTATAAACGCATAAGAGTGCAACGTAGAGAGCTTAGACCCAGTTTTTGGAAACCTGTATTCAGGTAGGGATTGGCTTTTGTTTATGTCAAATGTATATGAAATACTGAAATATTATCAGAACTAAAAATATAATATTTGGGGTTTTTTTATACAAGCCACAATACCAAAAGTTTTTGCTTTGTTTAAAAACTACAAATGGGGTACAAAGCCTCCCACTGATCCTTATTCACAATCCGTATTCTTAACAGTTGTTAATGGCTTTTGTTGAGGATTTGTGACTAGAAAGTAAATATAATTTGAGCATCTGATGTACTTTGCCAATATTAGAAAAGATGTTCAGATATTAGTTAGTCAAACCCATTCCAAATTGTGACAAAATCACAAAATCTGAAATTTGTATTCTGGAGATTCTCAGATCTTTCTAGGTTTGGGTCTAAAGACTTGGATCTCTGGCAAAATGTTTTGGTTCTTGATTAAATTAGAAGAGCCCATGTTCCAGTTCAGAAAGAGCACACCCAGATTGTCCCAAGAATCAAGCATGAACAGCTACTAGTCTTGGAAAAGCAAATCATTGCTCGCAGACTTTCATTTCTGCTTTTCATGATTTACAGACATATAACCCCAGGCTTCCTGTTCTCTCTACCATTAGTTAATTTAAGTAAACTGTGCTAATAAAGCAAAAAAGCTCTGTGCTCCCCAGTGTCCCAGGCATGTTTGTCTTGTTTATTCTTCTTCATATCTCTCCTTACTAATTCTTCTGCAAGCAAGAGAGCGGAGTAGCCGTACATTTCACTGCAATTCCCTCAGTTTTATTATACTGACATTTAGACTTTTGATTGTCTTTTGATTGCCAGACAAACACACAACGAGCACAAGCTGGTTTCCAACAGTAATGCCCATTGTACTGTACTCATGCTATGAAGCTTAGAATTTATGCATTTTATTACAGAGATTTCTGTAAAGAAAGAAACTAAAATATCATGAAAACCACTTCAAATTTTGCATCTTCAAAGTATACTTGAGTTCTACCTGCAAAAATCCCTCATAATTTCACACACATCCATCATTTTAACACAGAATTTAGGCCACAAATCCATATAGGTTATATCAATAACCCATTAGGTTAAATCAGGAAATCTCAATCTCAATATTGTCTCTTCGAGGTCTAAAGAAATGAGAAAGCAGTGTAACTTTATAACATGTCACATATACAGAGTCAATATTTACAGCTTCAAAAAGCCTCTTACCTTGAGAAACAAGGCTCCCTTGGAAGCCAAGGAGTCCATTCCTCTTCCATTGGGGTAACAGTGATAGGCAGCATCCATAACAGGATAGCGGCTGGCAAAAAGTAGACCACTGTTCACAAACTTAAAGCTACAGCAGCCATGGCAGCTGTAGACCCCAACATCATAGACAATGTATTCAAAATAGTGATGGAGCTGCTCTTTCAATTTCTCCGCAGCTCTTTTGTCAAACACTTCCTGCAAGCACAGAAAGTCCAGGTTGGCAGGGAAGAAAGCAGAGATCTCATGATCAAAGGTCTCATCTGTGTGTTTCTTTTTCTGCACTGAAGTCTTCTTCATGATTGAAGCTTTGTAGAGGAGCTTGTTGTTGACAGTGCTCTGGTCCACTGTACCGTCTCCAACACGGACTTTGACTAGGGACTCTCGTGAGGCAGAGCAGCTGTCTAAACTCCCAGAATCTCCTTCCTTCTGTTTGTGGTTTGGTGTTTTTGAGATCTCTGCATCACCTTCCAGTGAGGGCTCTGCTGGGCCACTGGCACGAGCCTGGCCGTTGACGGTGTCTGTTTCTGTGTCTGACATGTGGCCATTCTCCTCTCCATTGATACGGACAATGCAAGTGTTTTCTTCTCCCTCGTGTGGCTCTCCACTTCCACCTTTATCTTCTCTGTTCTCCTCGCCGTTGTTTGAGCCACAATTGTCTCCTTTGTATTCCATTGATGTTGTCCTTTTGATGCCAGCATTAACAGTACGGTTATCTCCAGCCTGGGGGGAGACCAGGCTGCTGAAACTCGCTGCACTGATGGATGTGTTGGTAGGAGAATCTATGTATATTTTAATCTGTGGCCTGCTCGCCCCATTCCGGATCCTCCGGCCAATCTCTTTAGCCCTGGCCTGCGTATTGAAAACATTATTAAATCTTGCCAGAGAATCGGGCAGCAGGCAAACATTGGCACTGCCAAAGCAGAAGCTTTTCCCACTCCCTGCAGCCTTCCATTCAGTGAGCAGTGTGGCTCCATTGGCATGGGTCTTGTCTTTCAGCCTGGAGTAGATATAGGGCCTTCTGGCTGACTGGAGCGGGGACCAGAGCAAGAAGCCAATCAGAGCGAAAGGAAGAGAAGCTACCAAGAGTGCCAGGTAGATGGGAGTGGTAATAATGATGCAGAGTGCATGAAAATAGCATGGGTCATCTGCTCTTTGACGTTTTTCATAGGTGGTTGGAACAAAAGATCCCACGAGCCTGTCTGCTAGCCAGTAACATGGGAAAATCAGGCCCCAAGAAAAAGAATGCAGAACTGACAGAAAGCTGTTGGGAAATGGAGAAGTGTATAAAACCATTGCAACTCAATTATGACAACACTTCAGGGCCTACTACATGATGTCACTGTGTCAACCATCCATAAGAACACTGGGAGAGGGGTGGGGGAAGAAAGGTCCTATCAGGAGTTAGTTTTTTTTCCAGTGAGAGTCAATAACAAAACTTTAAGAGCACCATTTCACTGTCTTGGAGTAAAAATGAAACAAGGCCACTGTTTTCGTCTGGCTTTTTGGCATCTGTATTTGTCAAAGGATGTCATTGTTCACTGGGGGCTGCCATAACGAAACTCTCCAGAGGCAAAACAGAAATCTGTGGAAACAAAAGACAAAATATATTGGAAGTTTAAGTAACACTCATTGGAAGTTTAAAGGAGATTGAGTTTTTCTCACAACAATTAAAGGTTTATTATATAATGTATTATATAATATATTATATATATATATAATGTATATATATAGTGTATTTAGATGGAAATTGGAAAAGTTGGATCAAGGAAGGATTTGGGGGTTTTTTGCTTTGTTTCAATTATTAGCTTAGCATAACTTTACCAATCTTATGCAACATGTTTGAGTTCAAAGAAATAAGGGACAAGTCAAGTGCCAAATAACAAATGCCTGGCATTTACTCATTGCCAAAGGCATTTTGGGATGTTGATAATAGGGGGGAGCCTGGCAGATTTGTTTTCCTGAATGATTTTTAGGATTCTTCAGTAAAAATGCTCAAAAGAGACTCTGGCATCTACATATCAGATAGAAAAAAATAACCTAAAACCTATCCAATTATGTAATTACCATTAGAAAAGAAAAAAACTCTAAAGAAGTTATTCTGTTCTACTGGGTGCTTAAAATGCTTTATAAAAGCCCTATTTACATAATCACTCAGCAGACCAGAAAGATTCTTGTTTACAGCAGCGCCAAGGGTAAACAGAACATTGTGTTTGGGATTTGTGAAGTGAGGACAGACTGCAAACCTTATATTTCAACTTTCAGGCTTCCAACCTTCCTGGTGAAAGGCATAGTAGTGTTGCAGAATATAAGGTTAATTTGACTTTTACTATTTTTAAATAACACACCAGAAAAAATGCAGAAGGACAATGGATCCAGAAAAAATTGCCTAATTAGGTCTTCAATGGGTGTTTTCTTGAGTATATGATGACAGGATGTTACAACTCCCTGGGGAACGTAACATCAAGTGACAGTTTTGTAGCTAGAGAAGTCAATGCCTGCTTGGTGATGTGCTGAAGTAAAAAAAAAAAAATCAATTCAACACAACTCTTGCCAGTTCTGTTATGGACTGCAATATCAATAATCTACAAGATAAATCTACAAGATAAAGCTGTCCAGCAAACCATGAAATACTCACCTAAAACAGCTTCACAAAAGCAATTATCCAGATTATGGGGACACACTATGTAAAAAGAATTCATGCTTACTGTAGATCCAACATGCTATCATGTGTATTTGTAAAAATGAAAGAAAAATTAATGCAATCACAAATCTTTTCATGGGATAAGATTGCAGATCCCATGTCATGAAGCAAATTGGTTTGGACTGAGATTTGTTTTATCAACTTTTAGCAAGACTGTGATTCTTTGTAAACACTAAAGGCTGAATGATGGTTCAAGGCCACATTGGAGACTCCTGCACTTCCTCTGCCTTAAAACGGGAGAGAATCTTTCAAAATCAGGAGAGTTTTTGACCAGGTGCCAGCTGCATTCCCCACTGCCAGCCTGCTGAAGTGCGGAGGCAATAAGGACTTAAGTATTCCACGCATTTTATTCCATAAATTCTAATAGAATTCCCACAACTCATGACACAGAAGTACAAAAACTCTGGTACCACAGCAAGTTTTAAAATATAATAGCTGGACAAAAGGGAAGAGGGAATCATTAGCTGGATGTCCTTTAAATTATTGCATATTGCAGACAGAAGACATAGACACGTCAAGGTCTTAATTAAAAACTCTCTTCTTGCAAGGAAATTATTATTGACTTATTAAACTTAAAGATGAAGGCAATCACAAACTTGCCAAAGCTCTGCTGCAGACTCACTGGCACACACACAAACAGGAACTAAGTTTCCTACTCCTTGCTAGAAAATCCTGTGCACGCCAGAGCCTCAAAGCCACCCAAAAAAAGAGAATTAAGAGGGTCATGAGAGACAGATTTTATCTCAACAAGATCTTAAAGGGTGAGGGAAGGCACCATGTGAGTCAACAGGAACCTGGAAAACATGACGTCAGTAACATCTCTCCTAATGCAACGGTTTAGATGGAGCCTAAAGCTAAAGTGCCTAATTCCTTGTGATGAAGGGTATTACTTGGTAATCCAATGCTTTATTCATAGGGTTTTGAGAGATTAAGGGAGAATTTAAGATATTGCAATGAAACAGATATTTTTGTATGCTACAAAGACGCAAACTGCGGTCTTGTTTGGTTGTTTTTATTACTTTGTGAGTGTTTGAAGGCTAAAAATAGACTTTATTTAATTTTTTTTATGGTGGCAGTATAGAACATCTCAACTTTAGTGATAACAAGACATCAGCCAGAAAGGTTTCAAAGATTTTTATGATTATAATTATGCCCAGAAGTATGCTAGAGACATCATAGATCAAAAGAGATGTTTCTAGCTCCAGCATCACTTGCAAACTAAATAAAGGACAATACAAGTCAACAAGTGATAAGAGAAACAGAAGAAAAACAACAAATCTTGCAATAATAAGGTTATGAGAACAGTCTAGAAATGGTCAGAAAAGTTTTAACTTCCTTTTGCTTAGAAACTGAAATACGCTTTCAAATTCAGACAACTAAAATTTTTTTCAAAGGTGATAGTAATATCAACTGTCTTTTTAAAACTATAAGTAAATCACCGGCAGAACAGTTATTTCTTAAAAAACAGAATAAAACTGCTGAAGTGACTAACTGATTTGGAAAGTTACCCTATGGGTAACTTCACATAATAATTGACATATATTCATTAAAAATAGCTTTTCTTGAATCCTGACAGTTGGTCTCCAGTGAAAGCTGTAGCAATATTTATCTAAAAATGAATTCTAGGAAAGCAGTTATTTAGGCTGGTTTTTTGTTCCTTGATTTCCTTATTGCCATTGTAATTTGAATCAGAGAAAAAAATCTTATGAAAATGGTCCCACTACACCATGTGAAACAGCAAAAATTAGAGTTTGTAACTGAGCACAGGTGAAATGAAGATCTGAGGTAACTGAGGGAATTCTCACTCAGGCTCTCACGTCATTCAGGCTTATTAGACAAACCACAACTTAATTTTTGCTTTCCTTATTGTTCTCATCTGGTTTTCCTCCCAGACACACTTCATAAATTCTTCCTTCCTTTATTCAGTGTCTTTCCCCTGATTATTCTTATACGTGCTTTTAATTAGAGTCTAGTTCAACAGCTAACTAACCTTCTGGAAAAAAACCCTACTCCAAAAGGCCAAAACCACATGAACTGCTTTCCATGCTTGATTACCTGACTGTAATTACAGAGATGCAGCCATCTCAAGGGGTCAGTGGCTCTAATGAAGATGTTTTCTTGTTCCCTTGTGATCACTTCACAGCCTGATGTTTTAACTGAAATCCTGTCATCCTGGTTGGGACTCATTCCATGAAGGAGTTCACAATGCAGGCTAAGGGAATTTAAGTCGAACTTACTGGCTCACCTTAACTTCCACTTAAATCAATAACAATTTGCAGCTTAGGAAAATCTTAGCAAGAACAGTAAAAACATGGGTCCTCTTTGGTATGAGAAGCTGAATTTGGTGAATCACTGGTACTGATGAATAAAGCAGAACCCATTCAAACTAAGGATTTGGCAGGAGGAGAAGGGAAGGAGGAAGATGTTTTTGCAGACTTGCCATTGCAGTGTTCATTTAACTGTTTCTGCCTAAACTCTCTCCCTTCTTTCTAAAGGAGGTAATCAAACACTGCCAGGCTGCTCTGCAGCTTGTCTCTTCTGTCCATAGGCTGCCATCAGGCAAGAAGTCAGTACAAAAAAGATGTCCAACTTAATTGAACTAACCTGTAAAAAATAAAATATTAAGAAGTATGAATTTACAAGTTGCACTGAATACCAGTGATGTCAGCAGTTAAGTACTTGTCTGCAGAAAAAAAACCCCAAGTACCCCAACAAGTTCAGGGAGCTGCTCAAGCCTCTGGCATATTTAGGGAGCAGACTTAGGATGATGAAATCTCTTTTCAAAACAAGGAGGTATCAAGCACTTGGGCTAAATTTTTGAAAGGAGTCTTTGGAATCTCAGTGCTGCCTCTCTCTGAACTTCTCTAAAAGCTGTACATTGAAGGAGATAGGGTGCTGTTATCAACCACAGCCTGGGCAGTTTAAGGGACCTGAATCAGGGCTAGGAGTCCATTGGTCACTCAGTGCTGGAGCCCAGCCTGGTGGAGCTGGATCAGCAGTGACCATGGTACCTCTGGGCACCAAAAGGACAGTGTGAGTGGGAGTCATCCCCTTCACCTGAGAAAAGATTGGCTGCAGCTGCAGAGAAACTGGGCTGGCTTGGTGCCCTATGTACCTCCTCACCCCAAATGGGAGCTTTTCTCTCAAAGTGCTGAAAATTTGTTTATGGTCACACTGTAAAACTTGCTCTGAGCTTTACAGTTATGTGGGCCATGGCAACAGATTCTCGTTTCCAAAAGCAAGTCATCTGAATTTGGTAGTCCTAGATCATATTCCTAGGCCAAAAACCATACCCACACACCTTCTGCTACCTAAATAAATTGGGTTATGTTTTAAACTTAATAAAAAAAATATAAATTCAATATGTTAATGTGTGGAAACACAGGTTAAAAAAATATCTAAACAATTATAATCCATTGAAAAGCATTAAAAGTATGAGAGTCGTGTCCCTTTTTTCTTTCAAAATGGATGAAAAATTGAAGCTGAATGCATTACTGCAGAAAACAAGCAGTTTTCATACTCCTGCAGGCAACACTGAGTCCACCTTGACACAACAGATTATACTTACTTAAAACTTGCATCCAGACCCATAAACACAGAAGGGATGCATCACATCTCTCAAGCCTAGGAGAGGTTTATCCTTTACTTTGCACACACAAACTGCACTCCCAACAATGAATGCTGTGTTTACACACCAGCTGTACTAATTGCTGCCTGGAGGCCTGTCCCAAAGCCAGAAAACTTCACCAATCCAACTCCAAATACTAAAATATACCTCCAAAGCTTTGTGCATTCTGACTGTGAGTGCACCAGTAACAGGCTGGGAACATCAGCTAACTAATCAAATACAAGCCACGTGGGAACTTTTCACAAGGGCATTTAGTTCTACTTCACTGGAGGGCATGAAGACTCATCTAAAAATCTGGCCTCCACAAACTTTCTTCAATTATTTTTATTTCAGTGGAAATAGAAGCAGACTGACAGTTTGTGTTGTATTTTAGAGGGGCCAATGCCACGAATGCCTCTAAAAATATCATGGTTATGCAAACTAAGTAACAACAACCAATGTCAGCTCTGATCTGCAAGGACATTACTTTAAAACATAAATTTGACTGCATTGTTTGAGTAACTACTTCAGAATTCATACAAAAAATCCTAATCAGCAGAACTGTCTCTTCTTGTACAGGAGGCAATCACGTATTTCCAAATTATCAATTCCTATTTATGGCCTTGGGAACTGGTAAGAAGTAGAATCGATAGCACATTGATGGCTGAAAATAACAGCAAATACAGAGACCTCCAGGTTTTCAGAAAAGGTTTGCTATCAGGCAAGATTTAGACAAAAAAAGTTCATCTGACTACTTGGTGATCTCACTCAGCACCTGGAAAGCTAAACATTCTCTATTTTGAGACCTTATTTGGCGAACTTCAGTCGTGAGACAACTGCAGCCTACAAAAGTATGAATCTGTGACACTAAGCTCTGTTTATACAATAGAAACAGAATGGGCTCTATTTACAAAATCACCTTTTAGTGTGCTTTAGCCTCGTATTTTACAGGAGCTGGAGTAATTCAATAATGGCTAAATAAATCTGATCCTTGTAGATGGTTTGTTTAACAAAACTCAGTGAGATGGAACAATATTGGCTTTAGGTGCACAGGACAGAAGTGGAGATAAAATTTTTCCTACTCATCTTTCACCATCTTAATCCTACAGAGGCCTGACTACAGCCATGCCTTGCCCATAAATTGTCAAGGGGCACAGACTGCCTGTAAAATGAAAAGCTGTACTTTCTCAAGCAGCACTTTGAGCCTCCAGGCTTCTGGTTAGTCCAAGCCAGCTCAATAGAAGTATAAAGTAATCATTTTTCCCCAGAGTGGATATTTTTATACTGTTGAAATTGTTCTTAAAGGTGCCAAAGAAAAGTTACCTTAACCTACAGTAAATCCAAGACAAATTCCTGCCAATAAATATCTGTTCCTCCATAAAAAATGCTTACCTACAATTCTCAAAATACTTTATGAAGGAAATCAAAATACAATGCGACGGAATTAAAACACAGCTACCCTTATAAAGAGAATTCAAGTACATTTATTCATGTCCTACTTATGGAAAATTGGAAAAGCAGAGCATTTGTAACTTGGATAAGTCTTCATGGAAACCCCAGGACTAGATTCCTTAACTAACAGTTTCCAGCTCTACCAACAAAGGCGTATTTCCCCAGGACCCAGGGATCTAACTGCATGGTGGTAATCATAAAAAAATCAGCATTACTCAAAACTCAACACATAAATACTGAGTCTTTCCCCCAAAACTTGCTACTATGTCAAGCCACTCTGACAAAAATGGAAGAATTCACACTCAAGCTTTTTACAATCAAACTGGTCTGAGATCGGCTGAGTATTTTTGTTGCATACTTTCAAGCAGCCAAACTTATGTCTATTAAAATTCTCTTTCCGAAAAGAAAAAAAACACCAACAAAAAAACCAACCCAGAGCACTCCACCCTTGCAGCTTTTCAAATGTGATAGCAAACACAAGCAAAAATATTATGTTTACTTATTTGTAAATTCATTTCACTGTAATCCACTGGTAGACTAAAGTATGCCAATCCTCTCATATTTTCTTACAGAGTAAGACATAAAAGAAGGCAGAAAGCAATATGTGATTTTTTAAATTATCCCATCCAATCACTTAGCACTCTAAAAGAATACTTGTTGCCATCTTTACATAAAGCATAGCTAAATTTAGCTCAGATATTACAAAGCTACTAATCTCTCAAATACTCAAGAATTACTTATTTAAAACCACAAAATCTGCGCAGTGACTTGTCTTAAAACCACCCCTAAGAAAAGAGAGAGAAGATGCTGTGCAGGTTTATTCTAGGAAGCCTCATGGCTTGTTCTAACTATGAAACTTCTGCTGGCAACTCCAGAGTAACATGCTGCTCCTTGTCAGGCTGGGCAGCTCTGGGAGAACAGGGATACCTAGTAAGACCCATGCCAAGAATCTACTGACTCACCACACACTGCTGCTACAGGTTTGTAGAGACACAAACTCCTGCAGAAGCCCGGGGACAAGGGGCTGATTGCACGTCTCAAACGCTGATGGCCGGGCAGCCACAGAGCCAGCAGGGACTGCTGGCAAGGACATGCTGTGAGAAACAATGGGATGGGGCTGGAGAAGGGGCCACAGGGGAGGTGGGGCAGAACTTTTCTGGGGCAAATGTCCTTGTTCTGGGTCCCGGGAATAAGCACAACATAGCACAGCTACGGGATTGAGGTCAGGAAGTGGACATGGGCTGTTGGCCAAAGGCCGGCTCAGTAGGGAGAAAACAAGACCACCTCCGACCCCCAAAGGGCTCTGACCCATTTCCAGATAGGCCAAGAAGAATGAACTGCACATTGTAACTGCTTGCATAGAAAGTGAGAAAGTTGCCTCCAGGGTGGGGAAAACTCATCTATAAAAACATACCTCCACAAAGCCCAGGTGTGCACGTCCCAGGGTGCTGGATCAATGCTGGAGCCAGCACTGGTGATCTTTCCTTCTCTCTCTCTCCCTCTCTTTCACCCTACCCTTTATTCAAAATCTACCACTGTGTTTACACAAGAAGATAAGGGACTAACATACCAATTTCCATGCCAAGTGTATAATTTACCAAGAAAACTGGTTTTATAAAAGCCTCTGACATTTGCAGTTCCATTTCAACCACGGGCAGCTTGGGTGCTTCCCTTCCCTTCAGGTGGAATGCCACAACCCTGAAACATTTTTTTGAAATGTGTTTGCCACCAAAATGGCATTCTTGAAAAAAATCTTTTAACTCTCACAAGAACACAAAACAGAAAGATTGCAATGTGTTTCTCACTCGTCCTAAAACTTCCTTCACTTTTTATTAACTATTGAATTACACAGAAAATGCTGATCCTTCCTCTTTGCCTTCCAAGACATCCTAACAAACTGGGAATCTGCTCAGTCTGTTCTGGATGCCTCACTGTTACAGCACAGGAAGCAATGTTCAGTCACAACATCCTTTGAAGTCTGCTGACATTGTCTGATAAGAACCAGGTTTCTGGCATTCTACACTAAATTGCCCAAGAGTCTCCCATATTTTCTGCTGGCAGAACAGATCCCGGCTCATGCCTGGACACTTTCAACCTTTCAGGTTCCAGGTTTCTGAGATTTCTGCTCTTCAGACATCACTGCTTTTGTGTATGAGTTGGGGAAGGATGGTAGAAAAAAGTGAACACAAAATTTGAGGTAGGATAGGGGAATCTTATTTCTGAGCCAGAAGTTTTTGTATCTCTGTGGAAAAACAGGAACAAAGAGTTATCTCATTTTTTTGTAGTATATAAAATATTTGTTTAATCCATAACACACCTGAAATATCAAAATTGTGCTGTTAATCAAAGTTGTCCACATTTAGAAAAGAAACAAGAGAAGCTATGCCAAATACCCAACATTCTACCATTTCTAAATCAAGAGTAGCATAAGCCAGTAATAGAATCTGACAAAAATCTAAAAGGATAAAAACAAGGAATGAGTGAAAATGAGAAGCTAGTTTACTAGGGTATGCACATATAGATACAAAGTTCACCTCACTATTCTGTGGGGACTTTTATTTTCCTTAAAAATACAGTAAATGTTTGTGGGTTTTCCAGTTATTAAACGCAATTGTAAATACCAGGGCAATCTACAGATATTTCATTTTCCACCCCATTTTTTATTTACTCTTGGAACTAGAATGAAATCAGCAAGTTTCCTACATCCAGAAGGAGCAAGAGAGACAGAGTGTTTGTTTACATCTGAAAAGACCCTCTGCAGTGTTCTTATGTGATCACCAACAGATGAGGTACACTAGACACTTCTCTTAGCCATCAGCAGAGAAAAAATTGTTTAAATATTTAATATTCTTTTGAAAATGTTACTGAGTCAAACTATTACTAGTTTTTTATTGTGACCAAAAGTAAAATGCTTAATTGTAGCAGCTGTTCCTTAATCAATAACCAGAAGCTGTGCGCACGAATGTGTGGTATTTCCAGATTAGATTTTCATGCATGGCAGTCCATGCATGATATTTTCATATACTAGAATATAAGACAAGTTAAATAAGATCTCAGTCCAAATAACACAACTGTAGAGAATCAGAAGTGATGACTCCAAAACAGGCCTGGGCCCAACTCCAGTATAAACAACTTGATCTCAGTATTAATTTTAGGATGCAAAGCAAACATTCTAGATCTTATTTCTGCTTTTACTCAGGTAAGTTTTATTGTTACAATGGTTCAGCAAGAAGATACTATGGATATATACTGCTATTCCAGGTCGGTAAAAAATGGAGTGCCTTAAAATTTGGTCCAAATATGGTCAGAGAAACAAAAAATGGTGAGGTTGTTGTTGTTTTTTTTTACCGTACCTCTGATGCATATTCACAGTACAAGCAACAAACTATTTTTAAAAAGGGTAATTTTAGTAAATGCTGCACAACCACTTCTACCACAGCAAGTTAAATAAGGGTTTGGTTTTACAAGACCTGCACTGATGTATTTGTCAAGTTTGTTTCATTCTTTGGACTAACTGTGCAGGCCATTATTTTCAAAGAGCATCCTCAGACATGTAAAATATCTGCGTAAATTATTAGGTTTATGCAACTGCTAAACAGTACAGCATCCACACAGAAGAACTGTCAATAGCAATGCCTAAACCATAGAGACTTTTGCTACATTTTCCAAACCAGCATAGTCTTGTCCTGCTATTAAATAAACTCATTTTGCCTTATGATTTACTTCAGAATTCAATTTTTAAGAGTCATTTTGCAGAGCAGAAATACATTTCTAAAAATTGAATTGTCTTTAATAGAAAAGCAGGCTTTCATATATTGAATGCTGTGTTCTTGGAAGTGAAGCTCTTCAGCACTGAAATGAAAATCATATTTCAGTCTAAGTTTGCATTATCTCCTGCATGTCACAGAACAGTTGCCAAAGAAATGCCAAGGAAAAAGGTGTAAAATGTGAAAAGCAACATCTCTGATAATTGTAATCTCTGTGGCTTTGGGTTATCTGATCCCCACTACACCAGCTGAAGTTGTCACATACCAAGAGCCAAGAGTTCATCCTGAATGGTACAGCTTCACTGATAAAACACAAATGTTTGGGGTTCTTTTTTTAATTATCCTTATTAGCTATTAGTTGCATTTCTACTTCTGCTGGATGCCCCTAGCCTGTGCTACACTTTTCAGGACATACAATTACTTCAGTATTGCAGGTAGAGACACCCTTTGTTGGCCATGGCTTTTACTCCTATATTGCCTTCAGTAGGACTGCTCCCAGATATAAATTTGCATCAGTGAAGCAAATGCATACTGGGAAAGTGTCAGAGAACTGTTAGACAGAATAATATTATTTGTATAATTCTGATTATTATGCACCCCAAATTTTGTAAGATTTGAAGTGATGTAGAAGGAACATACTGTTAATAACTTACATAATTGATCCCGATTACTTAAATAGTTTCTTAAAACAGCATCTCCTGGATGCCAGCTTTTGAAGTGTTTAACGAGGTATACATAAAGAGGGTAATAATTATAATGGGGGTGTAATGAGCTTCACTATCAACGGGAGTCAAAGTACAGTAGATTTTTATCTCAGATAATTATTGTTATGTGCAGTAAATGCACCAGCAAAACTGAAGAAATAAAGCCTTTGGATTACCTCTAAGATGTGAAGGGAATTCACAAAAGAGAACATTAAGTTTTATTCTGATTTTGTTATATGAATCTGACAGGTGTTAAGCTGCTAAATCAAGAGACCTGAGGCCTCATGTAAGTGACATAAAGCTATATTGTACAGCAAACACAGCAGAACTTCCAATTCCACTGTGCCTTGGCTACAGGTGACAAGAAATCACTTATGCCTACACAATTAAACAGCAAACCTTTCACACCAAAAGAAAAATAACTTGCAATATGATCAGGAGACGTAACTGCCTTAGCTGTGAGTAGCAGAGTGCTGTCACAGAGATACCTGGGGAACAGCACCATCCACACTCTACACAGTTACTCTAAAACGAATCACCTTCTCCTAAGGAACAGAAGGCTTTAATTTACAAGCCACATTCATTCACCCTCAAGCCCTACAGCCAAAACAACCACCAAGCCCCTAAATATTGCTGCTGCATTTTGTAGTAAGTGTTACCAGGCAGGTCAGGGCCTGGGCTGAGAACACTGAACTGGCCCAGAACACTCAGCACAGGTAGTACCAGCTGCTTGCACTGTTCCTTCTGCTTAAAAGGATTATTGATTTGTCTTGATGGACAATACTACTGGCCAAGAGCTGTAAGGCCATTACATGCAAGATCCAGCCATTTCAACCTTCCAAAGACAAAAACCTCTTCTACTAAGTTTTAAAAAGTTTGTATTCTGGAGGGGGGTTTTATGTGTGAATAATTTTTTCTTTGTATCTCAAACTGTCTTATGCATTTAAACAAGTAATTTTGCAGCTGAGATCAAAATTGCTCTCTGAATTTATTATCCTTAAACTAATTGAAAATTATAACTGGCTCATGAAGGCAAAGAAGGCCAACTGGTAAGCATTGAAGATGGTAACACTTTGATGCTCACTCAGCTGATAACAACTTCATTTTCAGCATTATGAGAGACTGAGTAAACAACTCACGTAAGGCAGTTGGAGAGCTCCAGCCTAATCTTGTAAAACCAGTGTTGGTAAACCACAAACTTGTCAAGGTGCCCTCATGTGCTGCTTGGCATATTAATTATGTCATTGTTATATCATGTTTTCATATACACCACTGGTACACACATCAATGAAATTATGAGCAACTAACAGAAGAAAGGAAGGCATGAATAGAAGCTAAGTAAATTCAAAGCAAATTCACTTCGGTTCCAAACCCACTCCTCCAGAATCAAAGGTGTTCTTTGAAGTCAACTGTAACTTAAATGCAGGTTTACTGATTTTCCATTTTCTACAACCCAGTATTTTCTATGCTGCAGCATTATCTGAAAACGAACAAAGCAGAACAACAACAAACAAAAGCACTAATTCTATGTTTGTGAATATTTCTTGGAAAGCAAATAGCTGCTTTGTTCTATCACATTCGTCCCTCTTTTCAATTGCAAGAACTCTGACAAACAAGTTTTGAGGAAACAACTGCTTTTGTAATTAACACTGATCTCTCCAGGCAAGCTGTGGGCTGCTCCCTGTCCTAGGCCCCTCAGAAGCTATTTGCATTCCCCAGCTACATTACAGCTGCTTGCTGGAGTTATGTAACGCATATTTATACATGACATTTTTATGTAAAATACTTCACAGTTCCCAGTGTATGTTAAGTTAGGAGCCTATTTTGAAAGTTCTTCACCAAGTCCACCTACAATGGCTCATATCCACAAATCCACACAACAGATTTGCAACAAGCAATTCACCAGGTCTAACCCTTTCTCAGATTGTAGCTGTGGCTTTTCAAGAATGCCAAAATCAGCTACAATCAGTGTCAGTCTCTGAAGAAACTCACATTATCTATTTGTGGCAACAGCCATGTGAAAGAAGTACTTCAAACAAAAACTTGACTTGGTAGAGGAAAAGAGATCAAGAACCTCAACCTCTGAAATACTCCAAGCAGCACAGACACTGATTATTTTATAGGACAGAGCTCAACCCAAACCATTTCTCTACTATGTTGTGCTCAGTATAATATTTGAAAAGTTGAAATAACTCAAAGGTTTATTGGCTTTCTGGAGGGAAGTTTCTAAAAATAATTTTAGAATTTTTTAAAACTTTTTTTTTCTTTTTTTCTACCCATGCATGGACCTTCTAAGCAATCTCCCCACTGGGGCTCAGAAGATGACCTTCTTTTGTAACCTTGGGATATGTTTTGAAACAGTATGTTTGAAAAAGCAGATTAATACTCATCAGTACCAGTGCTATATTTTAAGAGAAATCTCAGAGTAAAGGACTTGAGTAATATTGAATGAGGAACAGTTGAGGATCATTTGATACTGTGCCTCAAACAAGGAGGCTGGAAGCTGATGAGGTTTAACTACTGCAATTTCAGTTTCATATGGTGAGGCTAGGACAGACTTTACACTATAATTCCATGAAAAAAAAATCTTATTTATAAATGAATAATCTAGGAAACTTTGCCATCAAATACTAAAAGTAATCATGACACAGGATGTGTGACTCAACTGTTTCGCTTTATGATACAAACCTATTCGCCCTAGTTTTTAGTGATTTACTAGGTACTGGACATATTTGTCCCCATTTCTGTTTCCCTGTGAGCTGTGACCACATCCTTTTTGCTTTAAAAAATCCTTTGAATTATTTATATTTCTTTATATTTGCGGAGTATACCTGAATTATTATTAGTAGTAGTAGTAGTAGTCGTAGCATTACTTTATGGAAATACCCCCAACAGGAACAGGTTAGGTACAACTATAAAAGACAAAACTAATCGCCAACAAAATACTTCACACAGAAGGAAGCCCAAATCTTGCAACGTGCCTTTCTTTTTAACTCTGCCTAACATTTTTTGTTTCACAGTTTTGTTTTAATGCACACAAACATATGAGTACTTCTAATACACCTGGTTTCTACTTACTTCTCTTTATACAGCATCTGTCTGCTTTCAACACAGCACTTCTATCTCCTTTTAGGCTTAAAACCCTACCTTCAAGACATGCTAAATTGCAGAGAAATACGACAGGAATGAACTAAAGATGTGTCTCGTCACCAGCTTTCATCTTGAAGAGACAGTTCATTCCATCGTTGCTATTAACTGGACTGTCAGGCCAGAACAAAGGGTGACCTCTCCACAGTAGCCCAACGCTGTAACTTTACATAATTTGCATTATATTCTTCTATTGTATGGAGGATAAACTTCATGACCAGGGTAATGACCAGGTTGTGGCAGCCAATACAGAGCAAAGCACTGATTCACAAACTTTGAGGTATGCTTCACCAATTCTGATATCTGCGTCATCCACGGCCCCAGTTCAGACCCTACCCTGCCTTTGCCTCCCTGCTCACTGCACAACACAAGCACACACTTGTGAAACTTCCCAGCAGCAGAAGCTGGGGCAAAGACACAAAGCAGAGTGAAGCACTGCTCCTGCATCTGTCACCTGCCCCGACAGGAGCTTTTGAAGCTCTGTGTGCCCTTCCTCACTCACTGCCCCATTTCCCAGCCCAAGCTGCCCTGCCTGCTTGAGCTCTGTGCTGTGAAAGACCTTGGATTTAGGCACAGTTTGTTAGGGAGGCACCTCCCTGATCACGACCCCATGAGCTGTGAACCTCAGCTAGTCAGCATATCAGAAGAGAAGCCGTCCTCTGAAAATAGGCAATTTTATTTTCTGAGGCAACAATCAGCTGTGCAATGCTACTCAAGCGACTCTCCCCACTGAGATCACTCCATTTCTTGCCCTGTGTCTCACCCCTTCACACTATAATCTTTTATGAGTGCAGTGACTGTCTATTTTGGTGCCTTTGATGGAAAAATTATTATTCATTGTATAAGATTTCCCATCATATATATAAAATCATATATTTTATGCTCATCATATTAAAAATGGATGCATTTTCATCAACATAATTAATGTTTGTTGTATTATCACTCAAATAACTGCATGCAGTTGTAGCTGGAGAACACCACAGCTCTGAAATAGCACTCTTCATCTGTAGATCAATGCAAATGCAGCTGGTAATTCAGCTTTTGTGAGCAGGTCATCAGCATGACTAGCATATTAACATCTCGGCCAAGGAGCAACACTTAGAGGCATTCTTTTAGAGGTTAATGAAAGGGCTTAATATGTACTTCAGCAGTGATTATTTCCAAGAAATTCGTTAAAGGCAAATGGGTGTCACTTGAATTTTAATTCAAATTCTAATTTTAATCTGAACAGTTAATATAGGTGTTGCCTGGCTTTTAAGAATATATTCTTGCTCCTGATCCCATTGTACCCTGCTTAGATTTGCTCAAATTAATTGTGTATGGTGTTACTGATTAAATTCCCTGGGAAAGAACACAATACTCATATATAATGACTAATTCTCTCGGCTTATTGATCCTAAGTTCAGAATCATTATGTCAGTGCAAATGCAGAATACAGGGAAGACAGATGCTAGGCTTGGATCATAGAGAAGGCTCATACCAAGAGCAGCAGCTCATAGCAGCCATAACTATTTCACATTAAAGACATACACTGTTATCTACCTAATTTTGCATTAATTTGCCTCTCCCACCCCCACCCCCCAAAGCAAATTCTGACAAAACAATACACATACCCCAAAGAACCACTTAGAAGCATTCAGCATATTCATGTATTATTTGCTGTAAAGACCCACATTGGAATCCTCCAGTGAATTGTCATTAAAAACAGATGAAAGAGCATCACTTCCAACGACCTAAGGACAAGATCAGATTCATGCAGGCAGCTACCAGCTGCTACCTAAGAGCTACAATTATTTCTCATATTCCTTCAGCTAGGCTTTGTCTCTTGCAGGGCAATCTTCACCTTTCAGTCTGAAATCTCTGAGGCCTTCTTAGAAATGCATTCCCAGAAAGATCAGACCCTTGAGAGAGTATTGCATCATCCCTTGATTCATAACACCCCTGGAAACTGAGCCCTCATTCACCAGTTTCTCAGCAAAGGCAACCAGCTGGCAGAGTGGAGACCACTGTGCAAACGCAGAGATCCAGAATGACTCTTTCAAAATTAATTCTATCTAATTGCACGTGGGAATACAGTAAATAGAAGAAGGAATTAAAATAAATTAATTCTTCCAAATTCTTTCTCTATCTTACTGAGGGAAAACAGAAATGTTAGAGTCAACTTATCCCAGCCTCATTATCTCCTAGGGAGAGGGCTCTGTCTCCTAGAAGGTGCTTCTCAGTCACTTCTGGGGTTTTCATTTTCAACCAGAGAAGGTTTGTTCAGTCTGAGTGTGCTGAAACTCCTCAGCTCATATTTAGTATCACAACCTGAGACACTGAAGACAAAATTTAAAGCACCATTAGCGCTCAGTACAATCTACTAAATGATGTCAAAGGGATTCTTGAAAGCTACTCCTCATCTCCTGTAGACAGAAGAGGGGAACTTAGCAAGAGATAACCCTTTGCATGCAGATAGCAAAGCAACGTGAAACAATGAGAAACAGCAAAAAAGAAGCAATGTTATATTCATAGAAATAATGCAAGAAGCTCCCAACAAACCACTAATGCTGTTTATTTAACCAGCAGGATATTGCTGCCTGTCTTTCACAGGAACAATGCTGTTACAATATCACTCAGAGATTCTGTGTTAAATGCTCTTCAGCATTTTTTTTAATGTTCAGTAGTGTGCATTGTTTATCAGATTTGTTGTTTTATGTTCTTGCACTGGAAATGCTAACCAGAATTTTTTCTCCAACAGGACAGTTTTTAAACCGGATGTAAATGTAGGCAAAAAACTCTACCAGTACTGAGGTTACAGTGCATGAGAGATGGAACAGTATCTGGATCTATTTCTTTGCAAGGGTTAGGAAAGAACCTACCTTGACAGAAATGTTCTGCATCAAGAAGGAAAAATCAGAGCTTCACAAACACTGGAGAAATACACAGGGATTTTAAAAAAATTTTTCTTTTTTGCATTTTTTTTTGTTTATTCTGCTTTATTTTTTAATTGCTACCTCTTTTAACATTCTGGAATGTGTGTTCTGTACTTCCTGTATTGTGCACTGGCTTTATGGAGGTAACCTAAATTATTTTAATTAAAATTTCTGTTTCCATTTACAAAGTTACTAAATAACTTTCCTTCCTACTGTTCTAACTGTATATTAGTATATTTTAAAAGGCATTTTAGAAGTCTTTAGATAATTTGTTACTATTGTAAATTAAATAAGTATGGGTACTATATAAATTAAACACAACACAAGGAAATAAATCTTTCAGTCTCTGCCAGGCAAAATTTCTAATCAAATCAAGAAAGTTTTACCTAAACTGTATCTAAATAAGAGCTAGAGGAGTTGGTCACAGGCAGGAGCTGGGACACCTGTCAAAAACCAATCAGCAGCACTGGAAAATTTGTCCTCAAGAGGGAACTTGCTCTGTACCATGCTAACCACGCTCCTGACTTTACTTACCTAAGACTTCTTCTATACGAACTGATGAGCATGTAGGTGTGCATCAACATTCCTGGGAGTATTTGCATCTATTAATACTGATAAGCAGAACTTTAAGCTATTTTATCATCACTCATGTAAAGGCTGTAGGAAAGAACTGGTGGATTCGTTGTGGTGTATGTTTAACACTGCCAGTTCACTCTTCTTCATAGTATTACATTATTTTTATTTTGTGATACAAAACCTTCCTAAAAGCAACAAAAAAGAATTTAAAGTAATCACAGATAATATGCAAAGAATAAAAAATACTTGATTCTCAGTTGGAATATCTCTCTCTTCTGTGTACAGAGAAGGAGAAAGGGCCAGGGAAGAGGAATTTCCCTTGTGTAAATCTCTTCTGGAGATTAATTCAATATAGTACATGCCCCTGTGGATTAAGAAACTCCAGATCCATTAAGTATACATACACCTGTTCATTGTCTCACAGATATGGAAAAAAGGATATGTCTTTCAAGAGACACTAAGACAGAAACAAGAATTGCACTCATGAAGGAACTGAACAACTGCTTGTCCCCCTCACAGCAGGAAAACCTCCTCCTATTAAAATAAATGCTACTGTAATGGGAGCTGATCTGCATAATGTTATGGTAACACATGCAGTTCCTTTCTCTGAACAAAAGATGTTGTTTTTCAAAATTAACTTGAAAGCAACCCACTAAAAATGGCTTACAATGAATAGCTGCATTACTAGATTACCTATTCATAATTGTTAGTTTATATTCCTCTCAAAGACAAAGATAATTTATACTATAAAATGAAATGTTCCTTATATCTCGGAATCACCGTTGGTTGTGCTTTGGACAGACATTCTTCAATAGCTTTGGTGTCCCTTCTAAAATGGTAAGAGGTTTACACACAACCTGTGTGCCAAGCAGTGCTCATTTTTGCTTTTAGAAATGCAGTTGGCAATAAGTAAACTGGAAAAATTTGCAAGTCTTCTGAATCTTGTTCTCAGTTAATTGTAAGTGCTCTCTCTTTTCTCCCAACTTGTATGCAATTCATCACACTTCAGCTTTTCTTCTTGGCCTCGATAAAACCTGACACAGTAGTTTTCTTTCTTCTTAATTAAAAATATTTTTTACTTTGTTGTAAGGTTTTTTGGGAATGACTTCATTGTATTTGGCAAGGGAAGATACTTGAAAGAAAACTACTCTGTGGGCCTTTCTGCACCAGGTCTGTTTCTCTCTGCCTGCAATTGTGAGGCTTTGTATTTGATAACCCAGATGGTCCCTTCTAGTCTTGCATTCCTTAAAAAGGACACCGAGTACTGTAAACTGATGCCACATGGCATACAAAAATCACAGAATTCTTCAAAATGTCATGCAGCTATCAAGCAAGTTTTAGCCCCATTAACGCAGTTTCACTAAAGGAAAATTACCATTTTCAAATGCAGTCTGTGTTAACAAGCTCTGAAACCAGAAAATTAAGCTAGTTTTACCATTAAACAAAGGCATAAATGCAGCATGTCTCCCCCAGATCTGCAGCAGCAGAAGTATGATTATTGAAAATAAATGAAATCCTGAAAATACAGACAAACCTGACGTTTCATTGGACGTGGTGATCCTAAAAATAGTCACCAAGATGTATTTTTGGGTGGAGATGGGTATTTGACAAGTACATGAAGAGCACTCTCCATCAGTATTATGATCAACGTCTTGTCCTCAAGGTTTTACACCTTTTTGCAGCAATAACTGTGGTTTACTGCCCCATCAGGGTGGCAGCCAGGGACCTCTCACGTGGTATCCAGCATAAGGGAACAACACAACTGATTTTGTACTAGGAAACCGAGTTTGTACCCCAGGAGCAGCATTTGTTCCTGTGTGTATTCCATGGAATAACCTTCATGGAAGTCAAGTGGTAATGGGCAGCTCAAGACTGATAAGAACTTTCAACCTGATAGACAACCCTGACTACACAAAACCACCACTAGGTCATGATGCCAAGAAAACAAATAACTTCAGCAGGGATCCAAGGCAACATGGTTTAGAAGCTAGGAATATGCTAGCAAGGAATTAGGAAGAAAATCACCAGCACCAAATCCAGTTTGCAACAAATATGGAGATACACTCTGGAAAATTTAATACACATTTGTGTAACAGTTAACAAGGATGTGAAGCACTGCTCTTTGCTAGGCACCTCTTTCAGGGTACGCTGCTTACAACTCATCCTTTTCTGGGATCCACATCAGATATCCAAACATTCACTATGGCATTACTATTAAGAACGCATTTGGGAAAGCACGAGTGAGTTTGTAAGCAGGTTGCTATTAAGAATTAATTAAGATTGTTTGTCCTGAAATTGTGAAACCAGTACGAAGTGTTATCAAAGGTTTTCCAAATGATAAGCCTTTCTAAATCACCCTTGCTTTCACACAAGGGACTTTTCAAAGGCAAAAAGAACAATTTGGTGCTCAAATGCCTTTAAAAATGTCTTCAATAGAAAGCCACCAGGGAAGTGAGTTAGTGCTACAGCTCTGACTTTTCCAACACTACAAGTCAGTCCTTTGTTTCTCCTCTACAGAAAGAGCAACAAGTTTCTTGTAATTAAGAATTCCCCCCACACAAAGCATTGAAGGTGGGATTTTCTGATCTCCTTAGAAGTCAGTAGCTTAAATAAGACTCTATCTTTCCTTTGCAGGGTTCACAGAGCTTCCATCATTATCTTTTCAAACAATCTCCTCTAAATCTCTTATTTAAATCCTCTTGTATCAGCCCACAACAGTCATTTATCTAATGATTTGTTTGCTTTCCCTACTTCCCCCACTGATCTATCAACATGGTCAGTTAGCTTTTTTGTCCTTTATAGGATCAAGGAAATTTTAACCCAAACCTCTCCAGAGTACAGCACTGCCCATAGAATATTAGTCTAAACAATTCCAAAACGCAGCAGGAGACAGTAAAATCACTCGGAGAAATAGGGAAGGAGGAAGCAAAATCCCCTATTTTGGACAGAGGAAAGCGTTTACTAAAGCAGCAGCACTTAAACAGAGAGATCGTAGGTCCCTGCTTCCTATCCCCAAACTATAGGAAAACTGAACAAAGGTATAACAACAGAGTTCTCCAAAATACACCCTTGTCACAACTCTTCTCTGTTTATATTTGGGGCAACTTTTATTCAAGGCTGCTGGCAGGCTTTTGCTGTCATTTACCCAACCACACTTACTCTAATCAGCTGGGATAGGATAAAGATCAGAGGACCAGCAAGCTCACAATTCTCCTTAAAAGGATTGCAAAGAAATTACTCCAACTGCAAAGGGTCTTTGTTAATGCATGTATAAACTAAATAACACTTGAATTATTAGGGTATGTGTTACTGAAGTCCAAGCTTTGCTCTGTCAGAAATACAGATAAGCACCAGCTGCGAAGTTTGGAACTGTCACGTTGCAACTCTAGATTTGAACTAGGGTCTCACACCATTTACTAATAGCCTTTCACATTTTGGAAATTTCAAAAATTCACTGGCTTTTCCTATCATATTTGTTCTCCTTTTCAATATCTTTTATTAAGGTGACGCTATAGGTAGAATTAGGCACGTGGTTATATATATAAAAAAAAAAAGTGCCATTACAAACATATTTAAAATACACACTGTTAAAATACAAAGAAATAAACAACCTGTGACTCACACAGTACAAACCTCCTATCCATACACAAGTTTAAAAATTGAATAAGTGCAGGGCATACAGTACAGGAAGTTTTCCAGAAAGTAAAAAAATATACTTTTAGTTACTGACTGCAAGGAAAGTACCCAGTGCCCTATTGAGATCCTTGTATTATTCATCTAATTTTACAAACAAATACTGCAGAAAGAGGAAATTTCTTTTACATATATATTCCTGATTCTCTAGTTCAATAAAAATCATTAAACATTTATTGATTCATCCACCTCCATTTACAGATAGAATCAAACTGCTAAAAATTTCACCTGCTGATAGCCAAGTATGAAAGACTTTGGAAAAAGCTCAGCACTTTTCAAGATCAATTGATCAAGTGCTTTTAGAATCCAGCAGCAAAAACCAGGAATCTTGACAAGAGCACTGCAATCAGAGTGCTAATGGAACACACGTTGCCATCACTGTACAGACAAAAAGGTAAAATGCTATTATTATTTGTTATTACTGGACCCTGCATGCCTGGATGCCCATCTGTGCCTGCAAACATCTGCACAGCATAAGCTTCAAGGAAAATAAAACTACAAGAGTATCAGAAAAAAACTGTGACATAAAGGAGGAAAACCCCACAGCAGAGGCTATCCTCGGTAGTTCACACCAAAACAGACTGAAATAAAACCTTCTGAGAAGAGTTTTCAGATCAAATGTTTCTCTTCTTTTTTTTTTTGCAAAGGTCACCAGCATAGACTTCCACTTTCCATGCATTCATGGTGAAGTGTTTTAGAAAATCCCTACACAAAGCAGAGAATGTCTAATAACATCACTTTTGTATTGGTTGTTCTTTTGATGGCAAAGACACTCTGTGTGATTGCACTTGAACTGCTCATCTCCTTACCTTGACCACCTTGTGTTTTGCATTCTTTTAACTCATCAGCTCCCCCATCCAAATTTAATATTGCTTTTGCTGCCACCGTTTTTTCATTATTTATTTTCTTCTTTCTCCATATTTAATTTAGCTATCAATGTCTATTTCAATAGGTTGCTACATAAAGCTCCAGTCTAATAAATTTATGTTATAAACAATTCTATCAATATCAAACACACTGAAATACTTGTGTGTTAGGACCAAACCAACTCAGTGCGTCAATGGATTATGTTGAGACAGTTGTATATCAATTTTTTCAGGATGGGCTGCATTACCATTATTTTAATTTTTTAATACAGTCACTACAGTCTTCACAGCTAAACATGTTCAATAGCATTAAAGAGTGACAATTATGTAAAATTTCCAAGTACTCTGACAACCAGCATTGTCAAAATGAAATTTTAAGCACTGGCGTTAAAACAAACTCTCTCAAAAATAAACATAATAATTTGAAGAATTTAGAGCTTCATTAAGTACAGCTACCTCCTCAACAGTACCAACATCAACATAAGATATTCAGTTCAGGGATTATTCATTTTTGTCAAGATCTGCTAGGAGGGCTGACCCAACCAGCTTTCCTAATAGCAAAAGCAAGGAAACAAGCAGCACTGAGCCCTGTCAGGCAGCATCATAGCAAAACTCAGAATCACTTTCCCCTGATATGAGAATTATAAGCATATTATAGAGGTCTTAATTAATATTTTTTTTCTCAGACATACAGTTCAACTCTAGCTTTTTTGCTTGGGCAGTAATTAAGCAAGGTCAATTTTATTCTTAGATTTTAGAATTGCATGAGGATACTCAACAGACTTCACTACCATCTTGGGAAGTCCTAATCACACAGCTCTGCTGCACGGACTTTAAATATTCAAAGAGATTCCTATGAGAGACCCCCGTTGCCAGTGTTACATGGCTGGTAATATTTTACTATAATCCCTGCTGCCAGCCCTGCATTACGATCAACTGTGCCCAGCTCCGTTTTAGCCCATTCTTTGACTGCGATTTGCCCTTTCACTCTGCAAATCAAGGCTTATTTGGGAAGGTAAAATCCCCATTTTAAGCACATCTTTCAGGACTGAAGCCAGAAAGCTGCTCAGCGTATGAAGATTAGCACACGAGCACACGCTACGATCGAGCTGCAAACCCCAGGCTTCTGGTCTTTGTTTGACAAATTAATCTACTACAGGAAAAGTCAGGTGCCAAACTTCTGAAAACATTCCTGAAGAAAATGGGAGTGGATAAGGGATAACACATGCTAAAGAGAAGGCATCTGTTTATTAACTAGATGTTGTAATCTGCTTTCTATTTTCCCAATGCAGTTAGAGTTAATATTTATGAGGCGCACTTTCAATCAGGTGGTTAATTTCCGCATTCAGACAATCTGATGGGTTTAATTCAGAGGCATGTCCTCACTTGTGCATCAGCATACCAAGCTCATTTCCTGTGCAGTGCAAGGTAGGTAGATGCTGTACATAGAGTTACCACTTAAATCATGTTTCCAGGTGCTCTGCCTGGCAATGCATGATTAAAGTATCCTCTGTGAGCTGATTTCCTGTGATTCACATTTAAAAAGCTTTGCTTTAACCACTTGTTAGGGCTAAAAATTTCAGTTTAATTTCAGGTACACAGCACTCACCTAGCTGCCATGTCCCACTGTTTCCTGGCTCTTCCCATTAACATAGCTGGAAAAGTAGCATTACTCTCTACAGAAAGCAAATTTATACATATTGTTTTACAAACATATTACATTTGAGGCCCGCTTAGTTCATTAGCTAATATAAACAATGAAATTTTTTTTGAAAAACAGTTTTCCTCCAAGCTGGGTCACAAACATAATAGGAGAGTACTTTTTAATATAGTATCAGCAGGCATTCAATATTAATGTCAAGTGGTCATTCTGTGTGGCAACAGAAGTTTCATTCAAGTTCCAGCTGCAGAATTTGGCATTATGAAATTCAGTTGCTAAAAGACCAACAGAAATCCAGAAGTGAGGACGTAAGACTAGAGGCAAAGGCTTCTTTGCTTACATGAAAAATTCTGCTAAGTTGATACATGATTACAGATATTTTCAAGGGAAAAGTTCATTACATTTATACATTGATCACTACACAACCCCTACAGGCTACAACCTGAAAAATATTATCAGTTCAAGGGAATTCTTTAAAAATAGTGAAAGAGTAAGTTTTAGTAACTTACAGCTCCAGATCCTTTCCCTCAGCTTAATTAATTCATAAGGTCTTACAGGAAAGGATTGAGGCTATGAAAATCTTTGTTAAGTCAGAATTACAACTCCCATGGCTTTCACAGTCAAATTTTGTAGACAAATAAAGAGCCAGCCTCAATTTCTCAAGGAATTCCTTCTTCATATGGAGTCACAGGGAAGTAGTTTACTATGCAAATGAAGCAATCCAAGGCAGACTGTATCAGACATACACCCAAGACAGGCAATCATGTGCATCACACACAAATATACATTTATCATACAAAATTAGTGTCCCTCATCTGCGTATTGTTCCTGTATCTGTGCTATGTTTTGATGTAACAGCTGTTATGCAGCAGCTCCTAATTAGATTTTCTGCTCTCATCCACCTTTCTATACTTTAGCCTCATTAACACGATGCTTGCAGATGTCAAGAACAGCTTCACTGAGCCTGGTTCAACACAAAGGCTTAAATATGAGAAGCTTTAGCTGCCACCTCAAAAAAACACTCCCAGAAAGAACCACTGGTTGACAGGACTCAGATGCATTAGTATCTTAGTTACATTTAAATTTTAATTTCTAAGTCCCCAGTACACATAGCTGCACCCAGTAGATCTAAGCCACAAGCCACATATTTTGGTTTGATAAGTTCCTGTGCAGTAGCAGACCAGCTTTTTCAATGTCATTGCAACATATATTAATCTTTTTTATACTTCCATATAACTAACAGGAATAGATTTAGTTACCTTTCTGGCTGAGTTCTTGTTTTAGCTGCTTTTTGAATGTTAATTATTAACACTGACAAAGTGCACTTGCAGCTGTGCTGAACATTTCTTAGTGTAGCTGTGGCCTGGAAGGAAGGAAACCTCATTGGGACATTATATAAGTGCAGTTACCATGAATATCACTTTGTTGCTTTATGACCTCAGCAAAAATAAGCATGCAAAAAACTTCCAATTTAAGTATTTTTAATTAGCTGCTATCGAGTTAAAGACTGTTATCTTTAATATGACCCACAAAAAAAATCTATACAGACTTTAAATTTAGGAGCTGATGAACTTTCTGCTGCTTTTGGTCTCAGTCTTCAAGACTGGCATTTCTAGTGCACAAAGTAACCTCTCAGAGACTTGAAAAAGTGTCAGTAAAATATCCCACAGAATTTCTACTTACATAACCAATCCACAGCCTTCAAAAAAAGTTTAAGTAAACCAACCTGGCAAGCTCACCATGTTATAAACAGCTCTGCCTCTGCTTTGCATGTATTTGTGACTGGAGGATGGAGAAACAAATAAAGCAGCAGGAAAAGAAGAAAATAAATTGAGATGTTTAACTCAGAAAGGTTTTGCTTCAAGAAGTAAGTGTGTGAAGGTATTAAAAAAGTGCTTTTCAAAGCAGTCACTAAATCAAATGGGATAATACTGTAGAATTGTAACATACAATTCTAATCAAGGTCTTACTTATTTATGACCATCTTAAATATTGACTGAGAATTATACTCCCTAATCTCCTGTCATCCCCTCAACCCAGAAAGCACAGAGTGGGAGAGAGAATATGGAACAGAGCCCTTTTCTTGAATCTAAGGTAGGAGTACTTATGTAGTGAGGAACAAGCTGTAACTTCATAGAATGATGCAGCATTAGGTAAACATATCAAGTACATTAAGAAAAAGGAGGTTTTTCTTTGATATTTAACAAATACCTAAAGCTAGCTGTAAGCAAACATAGAAAAATCACATTTAAGCAGAGAAATGCAAAGTAAATTTTGTCTTGCACCAGTCTCATGTGTGAGTTTTGTCAGTGGTCCTCTGGTGAAATATTTTGCTTATCCCCATATTGCCCCCACAAATAGACTGTGGGCATATGTGAGAGTAGAGCACAACTCCATCAGCTTTACAGAGACAATTAAATGGTAGATAGAATTCAAGTCAGAAACCATTCTTTCTTCATCAAATCTTATCCATTTTATTATTCATTTTTCACGGACCTTACTACATACACTGTATGTTTTGAAACACCAAATTCTCTCATTCCATAAAAATAGGAAACTGTCATGTGCACACAGAGAGTGGAGGGAACAAAAAGAAACAGATTAGTGCATAACATTAAAAATACAAATGGTAAAATATAATGCACATGAAAGCTCCAAGTAGTGCACAGTCACACGCAAAGGTACCTCCTACCTATCACACAGATCTTAATTTCACAGCATCCATCTCTGTGTTGCTACCCCCAGGGAACAGTGTTGGCATGGTAACTGCAGGCTCCATGTCTTTCTTTTTTTTCCTATTAGCAGTCATATGAGTTTTTTGTTAGCTTCAGGATCAGGTAAATTTAGACTGATAGCACTGCTTATTTGGGGAAAAAAAAGAAGAGGGGGTTTGTTTGCAAATACAACCAATCCTGCATGAGGAAAGAGAAGATGCACAACTTAGATTAAAAAAAAACAACAACAAAACAACAAAAAAACCTCATAAGGAAAAGTCATACATGTCTATATTCCTCAAAACAGTGTCAAGGAAAAATATACATCAACAATTTTGTCAATCTGACCAGAGTCATGTTAAGGACAGAAAAGACTAAATTTCATTTTCACTCTGATATCTTCATTATCAATTTCCATAGAAAAGCAGAAGAATGGTCAGAATTGGAAAAAGTCTTTAAATAAGTTACCTAGTAGATCCAATTTTGTATACAGAAAAAATGGCAATTTTAATTTTAAAACAAAGAAAAGCAGGCCTCATACTTCCATTATTTTTATCACAGAAGACTAACTTGCAGGCTAATGAAACACTAGATCTTAGAAGGCTACCAGAAAACAAAGTCAAAATCACAATGCATACTGCTTAACCTATTCTGTGCCTCCAGGACTGCCTCAATGACCAAGGGAACCATTTCCTATTAGTGTAGCCCTTTTCTACATTCCCTTTGCACAATATAAGCTGACATGATCCAGTCAAAGGCACGTGGTGCATAACAAATAACTTACAAATTCATTAAACAATGCTTGTAATGGACATGCTGTGGAGATGCCCAGGGGCTATAATACACCCCATGGCAAATACTGAGTGAATGAAGCAGTCTTGTCAGTCTAAAGGTTTATGTAACTTTCTCTTTCCTATATGCATGAGTTTACTCAGTAGTTAGGAAATGTTTATTTTTGAACAAAACAACACTCCAGGCATTACAGGCACCTATAGTACGTGATGCCTCTCTGCACCACCATGTAGGAGTAGTGCTAACTCTTCTTGCAGAAACAAACAGAGAACATGATTCTGATGCCTTCTGGAAGTTTCTGTGATTGTGAATTAGATGTGCTGTCACACCGGTATCTCAGCTATGTTTTGTTCTTTCAAAGTGTATCTCTTTTGCCAGACGATGATGTAAGAAAAAGAGCAATAACAGATTATCTTTCTTTTTTAAAAGTCAAATCTATTTCAAAAGCACTCTATCCATTTCTTTCAAACTGCAGTCTAGGCAACTATTAATCAAATCTCAACTTCATTCTTTTCCAGTTCCTTAGAGCTTTTAGAAAAAAAAAAAACTAAAAAGCAACATAATTAACAGAAGTGTCTTGGCTGCTTGTAAGATCCCTCAGTTCTTCCACTTCACCTCCCCTAACATCAGATCTCTAAAACCACTGTCCTTTTTTGCTTCCCATCAACAAAGCTGACCTTTCACAAAAGCATTCAAAATGCTTTGGCCATCGTCAGTGGGACAAGTGGATGTGGAAATTCTTCTGTATTCATGTTCACATAACCTAACAATTGCTACCTGACAAAGAGAAGCCAGAAAGCCTTGTCAGTCTCAGTGCTGTGTGCCTGATGTTTGCAGAAATGGCATTTCTAATGACTGCAGGTGTGAGAGGGGGTGATCTGGGCCTTTCCCGTTATGTTGTTACTTTACCGTTCACTTTTGTAGAATTCAAAGTGCAACCAATCGCAAGTCAATTCTACAGCAGAGCATTACAGAGCCTATTAGAAACGTAAATACTTTAAATCAGGCAATTCTTTCCCACTCAAAGAAAATCCCTTTATTAAAAACAAGAAGCTAGAAGAGAGGGGAATTACCTATGTTTCAAAGAAATGTTTACAAGATGAACAACTGAAGCAGCTTGGTGCATTTGCACTTTTACTATCAGGAAAAAAAATGCAAACCTGCTCTGATTAGTACCTACAATCCCTACTTTTCTGGAGAGCCCAGTTCTCACCAGTAAAGGTTATTGGCAGGATACTGATTAAGCAGGTATGGCCAAAAAAAACTATCAGGAACTCAAATAAGTATTTAAGAGCTTTTCCTCTTGATTGAACAATAGGGCACTTCACCTCCACTTGAGCTCAGTTCAGCTTCATGAGCCTCAGTCTGCAGGGCTCTGCTGTTTCTTGTAGTGTGAGAATCCAGGCTTGGCAGCAAGGGTTAACCAGTATTTCTGGCTGACTGACACAGAGTTCTGTGCAGCAGCTGTACAGCAGTTCTGCAATGAACTTGCCGTCTAAACATAACATTTCTTATATGGACAGTGAGAGTTAAAAAAAAAGTAGAATTTAGAAAAAAAATAGATTTTTTTTTTTCCCGTAAGGTTTAAGTGTTACCACTCAATTCCATATTGTTCCAATTGGCCTGAAACACCTTTATATTTTATGTTATTAAATTTTATTTTATTAAATTCATAGGATCACCTACTTCCTTCTGTAACTTAGCATTTTTAATGACTCTCACACCTCTTTGTGTGAGAGAGACAGGACACCTTGTGTGCCCAAAATGGAAGTGCAAGATTAATTTCAAAACACCTAATAGTGAAAGAGCTGCTCATTTGCAATAATAATAACAACTTTACATCATTTTTAAGACAAAACAACCATGAATAATTTTAAAACTGAATGCCAAAGCAGCTAATATTTAAACAGCACCAAAATTACATAAAACTAGATATACAGAATATACTGAATAGAAGACCTAGTTATGTCTGAAAGTTCTTATCCAAATTACTGTTAGACCAGATTGTTTGTCACCCTGAGATCTAACTGCAAATGACTGGACGTAATTACATAATACTATGAGCTATTTGTTCTGGGTGTTACATGTAAAGATTTCTTTTCAAATACGCGCTAGTCATCACTGTCTGAATTATTATGACCAAAGTCATTCAATAGAACCCTTTACAACATGTTATTTCATAGCATGGCCTAATCATATGCTATATCAAAATAAGATTTGGTAAAGGCAGTACAGGAAATAAAGGAAATAAGATTACACTAATTCAGACACTGCATAAAGAATGGAATGACTCTCTTAATTCAGGCAATTTGAATTATTAATGAACTGTTTGCATCTGTAAAGATTCTGTAGAGACTTATTCTATTTCCTCAACCATCTGGATCAGGAAATTGGAATCTCAGCTTCTGAAAGGTCAGGTGCAAGATGCTGGAAAGGGCTGCTCTTTTCCAAAATTTACTTCACTGACTCAAACAGCAGTCCCAGGAAGTCCATCCTCATAAGTGGACAACAAAGTGCCACAGTAAATAGAGTGGGATACTGAGATAGCAAGGAAAACACATGGCTCCAAAATTATTCTCAAACACTGTTAGAAGGTGTTTCTACCATCGAAATACCACAGCAGGAGAGCAACAGGTGCACTGGCAGTTTGGTATCTGAGTTTCTGTCTCTGTCACCATTCATTACTTAACAGTCACAGCAAGAAGAGAAGCCCTATTTCCTCCTGCACCTGGTGTCTTCCCCTTTCAGCTCCAAAGAAGAATATTTGTTGTGAAAGTCGATAGGCCATACCAGTTTAATCAGCCCATCAGCCACTTGGAGAACAGAGAGAGTGATTTTCACTCATGAACAAATGCTGACATTATTTGTTTGTTCTTCACGCTGGAGAATTCTAACACTTCACAGAATCATAGATGTGAGATTACTCAGAATATGTATAGTGATTTACATATTAGTAAACCTCTAGGCTTACAGAAATGATCTAATTTGTTCTCTATACCCAGCAAATTCTACTTAAAGAAGAGCAGTATCAATGTCTAAAATTGACTGAGACTTCCCATGAGAAATTTGTTACTACTGCCAACATGACTAAAAGAAATCCCCAGTTCTTTGCATTAGATATTTTATTCCTTTAATCTTGCTTTATTATGTCTTTTATTAAGTCTGTTAATTATTATTTTTGACCTCTCTGCATGCCGTTCTTTTGGAAATTTGACAGTCTTTTTACAGACAGTTACTTAGACTTCAAAAATGCCCTCCTCCCTTCTAATATTGCTCTTCCCTTTCAAACTGAAATCAATATCCAAATCTTACTGTATTTTGGAATTGCAATGAGAGAATTCCCTCCCAGCAAACCAAGAAAAATTACATAGGTTTAGGTAAAGAATAAGAGATGACCTTTTAGGGATTGCTGTTAAGATTTGTGCTCCTGAGCAGCAGTATCTTCATGACAGCATATCAGATGCTGTTAGAAAAAACACAGGTAACTACCATACACATTATAGAGAGTGCTGTAAATAAAAACAAGCAACAATGTTTGAAAAAAATCTAGTACCAAGCCTCAGAATTTTCCATACAAAAGTTAATAAATGTCCCCTGCATATATATCTCACCAGCTGGTCAAACACCGTATGCCTTGCAGTTGTACAACCATCAGAAGGGATGTATATGAACAGAAAATTTTGTCATTGATTTAGGCATACCAGCTGGCAAATATATATCAAATGTTCCGCAGGACAGTTCTACTACTATCTGCACTAAAAAAAAGTAAACACTTTTTATGATGCTTTACAGTCAGGTGGCAAATGGTACACGAATAATTTTCCCACCCATATTGTAAAAAACTATTATAGATACAAGATCCTGCACATTCAAGCACTGCAGCTTCTCAAACTCTGCAAACAGAAATGTTGCAAATAAGACAATCAGAGGATAAAGGGGCAGATGGTATTAGCAGTCTGGCATCCCTGGGGCTTACAGTAACCACTTCCTTAACAGAGACCCCTCACATCTCATCCAGCCGCACTGCATCTTTCAAGCATCTATTAAACGACAAAGCAATTCTCATTATGCTCTTGGAAAATCTTTCCCAACAAATCAAGTATAGTATTCCCTGTAGTAATCAAAAGTTATGTTTCCAACCCTGGATTCACCAGCACATTTGTCCTACATAATAGACACCTCAGATTTTCCTGATGACTGCAAGTCACCAAAGCCAAATAAATCCCATTACATTTGTTTTGTATTTCCAACTGCAGCACTCAGCCTTGCCATTAATTTCTGCCACAATTGAGATGTTCCACACTTCAGCATTTTCCAGTTACAATATACTTAAAACATTCCCACAAAATAACAATAATAAAAAACTTCAACCAAAAAATACATTTTTACCACCAATATGCTCGCCTTGGTATCATTCACATGAGATATGTTTACCATTCTCTCATAAATTTCATCAATGCCTGTTGAATAGGAAACTTTCAGGGAAACACAGCAGATTTCTGCCGAAAAAGAACTGTGCAACAAACAATGGCATTTTCAGAGTTGTACATATTTACCTTTCACTAAGCAAAGCACGAGAAAGGTATGTGCCAAACCACGGCCATTAAAGCTGGTTTTGGCAATCAGGTAATGAAAGATTTTACTTTATATCAGTGCCTCATTCTTGACATTTAGCTGTATGGCTTTGTTCTACTATCAGGTTCCACAAATTCTATTTGGAATTACTGAGTATCTCATGCACTGTCTGCAATAATCAGGGCTTTACAATTAATATTTCTGAAGCAAAATATGCTCTAATCCCTTTAGAAACTTCTTGCAAAAAAAGTGGCAAAAGTAACATGAAATGTACAACTGAGTTCTAAGTTCAACAGTTACTACAAACACCTGTCAGAAACCCTTTACACAGTTCCAGACAATCCTGTAGAGAAGACTGGATTGTCTTTTACAGTCACCATTTCAGTTGAGTAAATGAACATATGGCACAAAAGTGATAAGACAAAACAATGACTGCTTTTCATTGTGCTTCTAAACTACTTTGTTCTGAGTCAGGCAGACAGAAAGACATATTCTCCATACCAGTTTTCAGAGGCACTGATTGATTCAACATTTTGTATAATGCAGAAAAAAGTTAACTGCGCAGATGTGTCCTAAATCCGCAGGTATCTGAACACATTGACTTCCCAAAGGCTTGCAATCTTCATTTTTTATAATATTTATACCTCACAAATGAACAAAGCTTATTCAATATGCATATTCCTAAACAATGTTTAATGTTCAACAACACATCAGAAGTTTCAGGACTCTTTTTTTTTTAAAAAAAAAACCCCATCCATTTCTCTTTGCCGTATTCAGCAGCCAGCTATGGATATTTCCAGCACTGTGCTCAGCACCTTCCTCTCTCAGCAGCAGACTTCAGCACATCCCCTCATCTTACTGATACTGCAGATAATTACTGCAGTTTTGCAGAGACATCCTGGCTGCAGCCACATCCTGCTGTACTCACAGAGAGAACCCATGCAATTCCCTGCAGGCTGGCCACATCGAAAGACAGCACTTTCCAAGACCTGTCTATCAGGAACACATAATCTTGACTTTGCTGGACTGAAGATCTGGCTCCCAAAAAAGTTTGCTCTGTTATTCTATCAACATCAACAGGAATCACATAGGTGAATATTCACACCAGGTCCTAGCACATACACTTCTGATTTTAGCAACACCAGCATGCCAAAAGTAAGAACGGTTCT
Organism: Edolisoma coerulescens; assembly: GCA_013397115.1. NCBI lineage: Eukaryota > Metazoa > Chordata > Aves > Passeriformes > Campephagidae > Edolisoma > Edolisoma coerulescens. Next base: position 1,124,472 of record VWZW01003082.1, on the reverse strand, counting down.
ACACTCAGCTGTTAATGGAAAAAAGATTGTATATAAATGATTATGAACACATAATAGTAATGTAACTATTCATATAAGACTTTAAGGAAGAAAAGGCTTCTGCAATGCTACTAACAGAGATTTTTATCTTATAAATACCCATCTCTGCTTCTGCAAGTCAATTTTCATGCACCAATCTTTCTAGACTCAAGAGCTACAAACAGCTTTCTTGAAAAGAAAAAATGTCCTGCCAGCAGCCTACTTTTATCAAGATTACACAGCTACTTGGTGTAAACATTCCAGAACACATTCCATTACCAAATTCTTGAGAAGATTTGTAAAATAAAACAAAACCAAGTGACTTTCCCCACCCCAGCAATTTAGTGTTTCCTCACAAATTCCTGAGTATGCTATTGGTCCCTGAAAATAATTTCTGTCTGAAGAGCACTGCAGCATGGACAAACTAATGCTCCACAAAATATTTCTAATACAAAACCTTCAAATTTAGTATTAGACAAGAAGAACTTTGTGTAATTTCCCAATAAACATATTGCTTTCTAATTTTAAAGACCTATTTGGAAATCATTATGCAGCAACCTTTTCTCCTCAGTGGGATTCAGCAACAGATTAGCAGCAGTTAAAAACCTGAGATTTGTATCCTGTGGTTAAGCAAAGGAAAAAGCCATGCTGGTTGCTAATATTTTGGTCAAATCTGACTTTAAAGAAAATAGGAAGCTTGGGACTACAAACTGTGATTTAAGTTCTCTTCTACATGGGACAAGTCCACCCTTTGCAATAATAGGACAAACTTTTGATGACAGGTTCGAGAATCATTCTAAGACTTTCTGCAGGGGAGCACTTGGACACACGAGTCCTGCTGCTCATCACTACAATCAGTTGTGAACTTGGTACACATACAACTGAATCCCATTTCCTGCTGACTTCTCCAGCAATTACATTTGGCTTTACACAAGCAACACCTGCAAATACAATTTTAACATTTGCCTGTGAGTATGGCTGAGCTGATAACTGATAACTCAAGCCTACAATGTCTGTGAACTTTTGAGAGATGAAGAGACCCCCCCCCATACACAAACATTATGGTTTCCAAACACAAAAAATACTTCAAAATTGTGAGCCTATTGTAAAGATCTTTGGAAAACTTCAACAGCAAAATTACGAGCAAAACAAACAGGAAGAAAAGAAATTAGGCCAAAATAGGAAAAAAAAGGAAGCAAGTACCCAATACACAATGAGGCAAGCTGTAGGAGAAATCAAATTCAAAAAAGTAATTAAAAATTTGTAAAAAGACAGCATTTCCCAAAGAAACCAAACACACATATCCTTGCCCCCAAAAAACCCCACCCCTTCTATAGATTTCAAAAGACAGTGTGCACTGAAAAGAGCACCAAGCAAGTGATTAAAGGAAGATGAGAGAATTCTGCCCTTAAGTGACAGGAGAGCTAAAACATGCCCTGTAAAGCCTGTGGGAAAGAGCAGACCTGTTCCCCCCTCCCCACTTCAAGCCTTGCCATTACTCAGACAGAGCTGCTCAGTTCCATCCCCACACCAATGTTTACATTCGGGTTCTGTCTGTGGCTCTTGCTCACAGCCCTCTCAGATTTCCAGGGCTCCTTTTTCCCCTCACCATCTCCCTGCCTTGCTGAATGTTCTTGCCAACCTAAAATGGACAAGACAAACTTTTATGGAGCCGTCACTACCTCTTGCAGTTTTGTACAACTCTGGCCAAAATTATTAGGTTCAATAAGATCTAACTACTAACAAATTGTCCACATTCAAAATTTAGACATGGTTCACTATTGCAGCAGACATTGATCTCACCTTTGTCATGGCTACACAGTCATCTAAAAATACATTCGGGTCTAGGTTTTAAAAGAAGTCTAGAATATGCAAGATTCCTTTCTGTGAACTCCTGTGAAAATCTCTGCATGTAATTATTTTCTCAGGTCAGCAAAAGGTCTAACATGTCCTCAGAAGTAGAAAATTTTCAACTCTCTGCCCCTTGCATGATAATTTAATTCCAAAGTCAGTAATTTTAAATAATTGTGTTTTGATTTTAGAACTTTTCCTCAGAAAATAACTGAAAAAAAGAATTTTTAATGAAAGCCCTAAATATTTAATTTTGAAAATATAAAAGTATAATGTTTCATCAATTTTGGTTCAAAATTGTTTTTTCTTGAGGTGGGAGATAAACAGAAAAAACCCTATCCCGCAAATTATTTTGCTTTCAGTTAATCCATATTTTCTACATAACCCATGTATGTAAAAATCATCAAGAAGTTCTGTTTTCTTTGTCTACAATATTCTTCAATAAGAACTGGATTTAGGTGGGAAATGGTAACTGCTGCTTTTCTCAACTGTGCAGAGGCTGGGAAGACACAGCTATCAAGCACCTGCTCATCATCAGCTGGTGAACAGTCAAACATCTGGACCAATAGACTTAGTTTTAATTTATACTTCCCATGTGCAATCAGGCATACAATTCCATTTTCAAACTACATGGAATTTGTGACATTGTTACAGATGTAATAATACAGTTTGTTTTACTGCATGAGTTCCCTGCACATTTAATTTACTAAGCAATGACAAATTTCTGGTCCCCAAGTAGGAAACATGGATAGAACTTGGGTGTTTGCAACCCTTCCTTTAACTATTAGCTAGGGCCAAAGTGCTAATCCATTTTTTTCACATTTATGAATAAAACAAAAGTACAGTTTCCTCAGGAAAAAATACCCAGTTAACTCAGCCTGGCTCTTCATGCACTGTTACCCAAGACCTTGAAAAGGAGTGAAAAAACCCTTGCCTAAACAGGATGTAAGATTGGTGCTTGATGTTTCACGCTTTCTTTCAGTCCTCTCTTGTTTCTGCATAAGTAAGACTATTGTTTCTTAATCAGAAACCAGATTTATATAACTCAAAGTTACTGAGGAATAACTCAACATCATTTTGATCTAATAGAAATTAATACAAGCCTCACAACAACACAGTATTTCAAACATTTTTAGAATAGTCTGTGTGTAAAATATCTAAGTATCTAACCTTTTCCTCCCTACAAGTCAAAAGAAATTAGATTTCCTAATATCTAATTTCAGAAGTAGAATTCTGATGTGTATAGTACACAAATAATAATTATGTTGATAGGCAATCAGTAGCACATACAAGGTTTTGCTGGTAGAGAATAAATTCAAAGGCTAAAGGTGCAGCAGAGGCAGAGTGGAGACATCTTCAAGTTTCTTGCTGCAGTTCTAAAGATTAAAATTTAAACAACCCAGAGCGAGAATGAGCAAACTTTTTATTCAAATATTTCCGGCTGTTCAAATTTAGTCTCCTGTCAAAGCTCTATTAAGAACCTTTCAGAAGCAAACAATGGGCTTTTCAAAAATGAGACAGCAAATCTCTAATAAAAAGAGCCACCTCTGAGTCAAACAAATGAAGATTATTGAACTTTTTTTTTAATAAATGAAAGCATGAAAGAATTTTTTCTCCTTAAAAATGTAAGCATTCACACATAGCTATCAGTCAATAAATACCAATAGATTTAATGAAAAGCACTTATTAGTTTTCTATTTTAAATTGGCTCATACGTGTATGAAATAATCCAATTGTATATTTCATAGTTAAAATAACAAAATGCCTTTGTATATAATTTTTTAAGGTGACTGCCAATTTTGAGAAATGATTACATTTCACATAGATAGAAGAGAGTTATAAAACAAGTTACATAATGAAACAGCTTCTCTGTATAGGGAAGGTCCTTCCTGTTTGTATTAAGTCAGAACAAAACTTCCACCTAATGCAGTAAAATAGGAGAATACACCAATCTTGGGCTCAGAAACTACAGCTAAGGAACTGCTCCAGTGCAGCTACCACTTCATCCTACTGGCTGGAAAACTACCAAGCTTCTGAGCCTTCCCAGCAGCATTTTAAAGCCAGAGGCAGAAGAGGAAAGAAACAGCAAAGATTTAGAGCATCGCTGTCTAACAGGGACTGAGTACTCTCTTTAACTCCAATTTCAGATTAATTTTTGGATGAAATATCTACACACATGCTGTCACTAAAAGCTGAAAAGTTATTACCAGAATGTATTAGATAATCTTTTTTAGATTGAAGGGAACAGTGAACAACTTCCATCAGTGTTGAGGGCCACAAGAACAGCTGCTGCTGCTGTTGTATCTCAGTTCTCAGACTGCTCCTTAGAAGGAACCACTGAAGAAAATGATGTAGTTTCTGCTCAGATTTATTACCACACTGTCTTCTGACCAATTACCAAGCAGACAAATACAAGTTAGATACTTGGGGCCTATGAACAGTTTTCCCTCGTTGTGACCCATTTTCCCCATTTGCCAGCTGCAATCTATGTGAACGGAATGTCCTCCCTGAAAGGATCACAAAAGTTGATTAAAAAAATCAACACATGGTCTGTAACACATTTATAAACATGGGAAAGTGGTAGGGAGGAATGAAGATGGAACAAATATTCAAGTAGTAGTCCTATTTTTTGTAAAGAGAAGCCTTTGTGATTAGATTGCAAAATACCACATACAGATTTTTCTTTCAATACAGTGACATGACTCACAACTATCTTTTTCTTTACCTCTCTGTAGTCAGTAAGATCACTTGATATCAAGAAGGTGGAGACACTCTGCAATAAAAATTGATGTCAGCAGGTACATAGCATACACAGACATGCCTGTATAGCATGTGCTGCATGATCAGTAATACAAACTAAGCAAGAAACTGAAAAAATTTCAGCCTGAGTAACCAAACTTCTGACACTTCCCAGGTCCTTCAGCAGGATGTGCCAGACAATAATATTAAGCTTTGTATACTCTAGGAGAAATTGTTCCACCCCAACAGAGATCTTCAAGTAAGACTGTACATAATACACATGAAGCTAAGTAGTGGAAGATGTGCTATATTTTCCATGAACAAAATCCTAAATCTCTTCTTTACTTGCAACTTCAAATGTAGTTTTCTATATCCAATTCATTTTTAAGTGTAGATTTTTTTTCCTACTCTTAGAAACATTAATAATAAAATCACTTCCTTTAGCATATAAAAACATCCTCAATTCCCCACTCAGTCTCTTTAAATTCTAATATATATAAAAAAATTAATGAAAAAAACCCCCCCATGTTTAGAATGCAAATTCTGAAATGAAGTAATTTTCAACAAAACCTGTATTTAACTGCACTCTCCCAGGTCTAAGTGTATCAGGTGAAATTGGCCTACAACTAGAAATGAAGAGAGTGAAAACAGTCTGGAACTAAAGATCCCATCCTCTCCCAGCAGCATTTTCTGATGCAGCTCACAGAAGGGTTGAGGACAAGTTGCAAGCACAGGGCAGAAGAAGCACAATCTCTGTGATGGAGGCATTCCTGTCCCTACAGTTCCATTTTGTTACTGTAATTTTGTGGATCTTTTATGAGGTCCTGCCCCTCTGACAGTCAAGCAATGGAAGTGTATTAGTCAAAGTATCAACTGAATATGCAATTAAAGTCACAGGAAAATGGTTCCTCTATACCCACAAGTTAATTCCCTTTAGTTCAGCAGGACCAAGTTATGCACCAGCTTGCATATTATTATTATTACTTGTTGTATTAGTACATCAAATCATATATACACACCACATACCTTGTTCAGACTCCAATTATTCAGAGACTGTACAGAAATCAAGTCTACCACAGGCACTTAATACTGTGCTGTGACTAAAAGATTTCAAGTGCTATAGAGCTCATATAAAATGGTGAAAACCACTCAACTCATCCCACAAACAAAAAGAAGCACAGATTTTCTGGAAGATGGCAGCAATCATGCAAAATGTTTGCATTTCACTTATAGAAATGGAAAGTAAAGAAGGAGCTCTCTCAGTAACCAGCAGTCTCACAGATTCTTTAGACGCAATTAGTTGCAGAATTTGCTCCATCCAAAACAAGTTTGTAAAGTCTTAAAACCTAATGCAAAATTTTCTCAGCCCAAGAAAAGCCTTTAAAGTTTTTAAACCTAACACACATTTTTGTATTCTGTATTTTATCCTCCTGAAAAGGCTACATTGACACAAACTAGGACTGTAGTCTAAATTAAAAGGCACAATAAACATTAAAAGACAGCTGCCTCTGCAATAGAACAGGTGTATTTTTGCTAAGTAACTCACTAAACTATAGCAAAAAAAGATTTGCAGCACTGAAAAGAGGACTATTGACTTCACAGTAGACTTTGGAAGAGAAGAGGTTGCTTTCTCCTAAATAGCTTACTAGTGCTGATGAAAGCCTACAATACAAAATCTTTTCAAGGTCATGCATTTCAAACCCATGAAAAGCAATCGGGTTAAACTCAAATTGTCTGTTTACTACCAACTTAATTCCAAACAACTCAAATTTTGTATCTCAAAGCTTAAACTTAGGCTTTAAAAATATTTAAAGGAAAATAAATGTACCTCCAACTACTAAGTGAATTGCTAATGCTGAGAGTCTGATATTTTTAAAATCAGCTCCAGATTTGGTTATTCATACTCTAACAGTTGAACTACAGAAGTAGAATGAAAAACAGACACTACCAAATCCACACAACAGGTAGACTAGATTTCATTAAAATCAGAAATACCATAAAATCACACCAAAGGTTCTAGAAATCTTATGTACCATGGGTCAGTAACAGCAGTTAAATGGTGTTACAGCCTTTTAAACCAGACAGAACACAAAAAACCTTCTCTGCAGCTTGGCTGTCTGCAAAACGCTCTCAACATTTCAGACAAAGAAAATATTCTTGAAAACACAGCTAGTCCTACAACGGTAGAAAATCAATGTAAAACAAAGAATTAAGGAACTACTGCAGTAAAGTACTTTTTTCTTCACATAGACTCATGCTGGAAATCAGAGGGAGCTACAGAGGCGAGTACCTGAGCTGCAGAAGTGTTCTTATAGTCCTTCAAATACCTGCATTGCTATAAATCATGCAGGACAGTTACTCACACGTGTTACTTCCAGAATGTTCTTTGTGCAGCATCCTAGTTAACATTGCTCCGTATCAAGTACGCTTGTGGTACCTCGAAGCCAAAAAAACCCCAGAAACACTCTGACCAATGTGAGCAATTGTCTTACTAACTGACACGGCTCAAACCCCAAACAGCCTGTAGATAACTTAGAAAAAAACTAATTAATGACCTAAAGTCTTTCCCATTGAAAATACAAGCAGGGAGAGAGCATCACAAGGAAGAAAAATACAGGAGATGTCTGTGTGCGTCCAGCAGTGCCTGTAAAAACATATTCCATTAAAGAAAATGTCTTTTCCATTGTGCTGCCTGGCAACTTGCCTAATTACTGTGGTAAAAAAGAAAAATGGATGAAAAATGATCCTGCACAGCTTGTAACTCTCTATAAGCTCTTTCTAACTTGAAAATTTTATTTGCTCTAAACAAATGTTAATTTCACTGCTAAAAATGTCTAGGATTGCTGAGAGGTTAACAAGATATACTTTAACCAATATTTTAATATATTTTATTATAGCAAGACAGTTACATTTTATTAATAAAAAAAGCAGTAAATCCAAAGATTTTATGGACTTATTCCCCTAAAGATCCACAGTAATTTTGTAATACTTATCTCAAACTCTCTACTTTCCAAGTGGAAATTCCTTCATATCCATCTCCCACAGTGCTTGGTTCTGATGCCAAAAAAACTGATTTGGTGGTTAGGCACTAATGTGAGCTGATTTAATTTTCAACTCTGCATATTACAGTTTTAGGGAGGGGGGGTGTAATTAAAAGACAGACTCTCCAAAGCCTCTAACTCTAAACGGCACTCCTTCCTTCGTGGTCTGAACATGCTGCTATGTCCATTCAAAAGATTATCTGCTGATTTGAGCACCCAGTCAGTTCCACAATTCAATATTAAGTCTATTTAACAGATGGTTCGAGCTAGGGTCTTAAATGTTTTAGCAATCACCATAGAGCAAAGCGGTGCCAGCAGAAGAAAAATGATGGTATAACCCTGCAAGCACCTCCACAGAATTTAACAGCCCTCTAAAGTTCCCAGTTAAGTTTAACAGCAGGCAGGCAACCAAGTATGCAAGTCCCTGAAGTGGAACAGGTAATTCTGACATCAATCTAGGAACTCTGGCATCAGACTCTTTTTTCTTTCCTTCTCCCTAAAGTGAGAGAACAGACAACAGAAGCTACATATATTTCCATTAGAACTTCTGATAGAAACTTGAGATGTAATGATGAAATTGACAGCTTTACTTAAAGGAATTCATCTTGAGGGCTGTTGCAGGATATCAAGCTGAACTTGCCTCTTCCATTGCTGGGGAAGAATGATGCATAACAGCAGTGTTGAAATTACACTTGCTCTGTATCCTGTCTGCATTCTATTTTATTAATTCTGTCAATGAGAAACAGATGCTGTGTTTGATTTTCTCCTGACAACAGCTCAGTGGGGGAAAGCAACAAGCTTAAAGACAGCTCAAGGATGTTGAATTGCTTTACAGAAGGGGACACTGAAGGACCCAACCTGAGTGCACAGCTGCAGATAAACAAAATACCTATCAATTTCAACGAATTTAGGGCTGTTCCCTAAATCATATTCCTATTACACTGCACAGTGACAATACAATGACACACAACAGACATGAGGAGCATTACTGCCACTGTGCCCACCTCCCAAACGTCAGGTTTAAAATCAGCAAGGTACCTGCTGAGTTATCCACTGACTGCGACGTGCTCACATTGGCAAGTCCCAACCACAGCAAATCAACAACTAGGTGGATTTCTCCTTGCTCCCAGGTTTCAGGAGCATGCCTCCCCCCCCCCCCCTCCATTTTTAGCTGCTATCTATAATAGGTTTATACAGATTAGCTGCATTAGTGTTGTGTCCCTGGGTAGATAATCATCTTCTCCCTCCTTTCCATGACCCTTCTTCAATATGAGTTGTTCCTGGATTTGTCTGGTTCTTTTAAACTGCCCTACTCCCTATACAGGCCTATTGATCTCTTAACATTTCAGGAGACAGCTGCAGAATATGCAGCAGGCTGTTAGTTGTCTTGTTGCACCTTAAGAAATTAATGATTCTGTTACTGACAAGATCAAGCATAATCAGGTACGTAATTCTCATCTTGTAGCTTTCAGTGACCACTACCAGATTTTAAAGGGTACACAGTTAAATCAGTGGCTCTGTTTATCATATCTAGAACTAGTGTTGAATTAGAAGCAAACAACAAAACAGAATGACTCTGGTCACTATGGGTAGATTTCCTTACCTTACTATTCCCTGATATTCAGGTCAAACCTGGTTTTACTGGTCAGCATTAGTCAATTTGAGGGAATGAACAGATGTCAATAAAAACTTTCCCACAATTCATAACTGTAAATTACTAAGGAAAACAGTATTGACTTGTGGAGTAATCACCTTCTACACCAGACCACGCTTGTGAATTTTGGAAAGCACAAGAGCAGGACAGAATTGATTCTGCTGAATCAAGCAGACATAGCGCTGTTCTTCCTGTTTTATAAGTAATTTCTAAGGTGAAGAACACAAAGAACCAACTATTGAAAGGAGCTACCTCACTACTACAAACCATAGTGTAAGAACCAAAGTGTGAGCTACAGACATTTCATTGCAGAGATAAAATTATTCTGTATGGCTGTTGGGAGGGTTCAGTGTCATCTAGGAGATATGAGCACTCTCTGTTCTTGCTGAATATCATTTTGTACAAAATAGCAATGGAAAGGATTTTCCTCATTAACGAGCCATGATGGGGGGAAGAATGAAAGTTAAGCCAGCTAATTTTTCCAGGATCATAATGTTCTTCATTTTTAGGTCATTTGAGTTCCATATTAGTTCTAGAAAGATGGAGACTTTGCAATCCCCCTGCTCCCTTTCTCATTACATATGTAATTGTAAAAGCTACCCTGCTGTAATAAAACATTCATCTCTGTGCTTCTTATTATGGGATCACAGACTCACAGTGATGGATGACCATGTGTCAGAGCACATTTCCACAGTACACCATAATATCGCTGAGTCATCACTTGGAATATGAAAGCACAAGTCCAAAGCCTTAGCTAGACTACACATTCTTGTTTGTTTTTAACTTGCACTGAAGTAGCTTCTGAGCCACATCACATACAGAAATACCTGACACTTATTCAGGCTTAGTCATACCTAATTGAATACTTCTGCATATATACAAAGAACTGTATCTTCTGAAATGTGCCTTCCTTGCAGTGTTAAAGGCAAAATTCATTATACCCAGGAACAGTAGTACATGACACAGGCATAAACACTAAGCAGATTTAAACAAAAAATACTGGAGAGATACTACTTCATTGCAGTTGATATGACAGTACTTGCTTCGTAATGCAGTAATGACAGAAGTTACTACATTTAACTTCTCTGAAGATTTATCAATGCAGTTGATTTCAACTGCAGGCTGGCAGAAAAAAAAAATTGGCACCTATCTTCAGACAGTGTTAAAATAAAAATTTCTAATGTGGATTTTTGCTCCTTTTTTATGTTTTGTTGTACAGGATAGTCACAGTCTACCAACACATCTGGAAGATACATTTACCTATCAACAAGAGCTACTCGCAACTGGTTTTGGATTAAAACAAAAAATTAAAATAAAAACCCAAACAAAAACCCAAAAAAATCTAAAATTTAACCTGTGTTGTGTATTTGATTGCATATGCCCAATCCATATAAGTATCCATAAGTCAGTCTCTCACACACACTACTAAGACAGAATGTGCAAATCTCCCACAACTCTGAAAAAAGAGAACAATTTGCAAAATCATACCACCTTACTTGTTGATTCTTATAAAAAGGAAGGTTTACAGGGGGAAATCCAGAACTCTGCATCAAAACAATCACAATGAACATCACATCAGTATCAATGGGATGGTGCTGCTTTGCCAGTCTATGTCTAGATTATACATGTATACCCTTTACAGTATGTTTTCCCTTCATCCTATCTGAAGTGAAATGCTGAGTTTCACTTACCCTTCAGTGTGTCCTCTGTTATAGGGCAACACTAATATTAGTTAAATTTTTTAAAAGTAATGGAATTTCGAAGTATGTAACATTTTCAGTGCTTATCCAAACTCGGTTATATATGAAGCTGGTTTACCTTCTCTTGGATTAAGGCTAAAGAAATACATGGAAAGACATTTACTGCAGACCTATAAGCAGGACACAGGAATGGCAAACTAATTATTTCTTATCATCATTCCACAAAAGCTTGGTATTCATAATTCTAATGGTCTTTAAGGATTGAAAAAACACTGATTTCCATAATATTTTACACTTCCTATCACAGTTCACCTGAGCAAACAGGGCAGAAGGCACCAGTAACCTTTTGTAAACTGCAACTTTTATTTGTATCAGACGTCTGCTTCAGTTTTTTAGCAATGCTACAATGCTCCCTTTCCCTAGATATGTTGTTTTTTCCTCTTTTCTTTGAGCTCTGATTATTTAAAGTGCTGCCTTTAGCACAAGCATCAGTTAACAACACATCAATATCCACCTGAAATCAAGGAGTAAATACAGACAGTCATTGGCCAACTGCTCCACTTTTCAAATGAAAGTAATATAAAGTGCATGTGATAAATTAAGCACATCTTGCTGGTGCCACAAGTCCCTGTGAGGAGCTGGCAGTCATTTAGCTGTGCTATGCATTAGCAACTGCATCTCTTACAAGCAATTAGGTGTAGGCCAAACCTATCCCAAACAAAACTGTTCTACGTTTGAGCATGCTGAGTTTAAACATCACCTGAAGTGATTAAAGGCACAGCCAAATGTGTTGTGCTCTTCTTTGCCTTCAAATATATCCAAGAAGCATTCTGGGCATAGCAGGGCAGACTGCTCTGACCTCTGTAAAGCAACTATTTTTACTCACACTTACAAAGTTGAAATACAGTTCTCACAGAAGTGCTCATGTCTTTTCACTGAAATGGAAAAAAAAGGAAAAGTGCAGAGGATTAACTCAGATGCTGTGCACACAACAGTTTTATGCTGTAGTTGCACAAAGCCACCCAAGCTGATGACTACTCGCAGAAATGTAACTGGTATGCTTCCCTTGGCCTTTGAAATTACTTTGAATTATTCTATTTTGACCTTTCTGCCAGAACACCTGTTTCTTTGTCCTTGTTCTCTTGAAGATACCAGCAGAAAAGGTCACTTGTATTGATAAATCCATGCCAGTTTAAAAATTCAGCTCTAATTGAACTGTAGAAAAACACAATCATGAACAGAAAAACAGCCAGGTATCTAAAGAACGTCTTTATATTTTCAGAAAGTACTGGCAGTTAAAAATATTCAAAGACAACAGTTTTCCTATAGGGGGACAGCACAAGGCCTCACACAACTCTAACACCTAAACCCAAAGCTAAACACTGTGTGTACTGTCTCTCATCTATAAATCAGCACATTTTTCAGGAAGCATTACTAAAAGCAGAAGGAAACAAGATTTCAACATGACACACAGAGAAAACATGAAGTAACATCAGGGAAAGATTCCAGATCTCCCAGTCCCTAAATCTTGTAATCGGTACATTAAGCCTCTTCAGCATTTCTGAAGAGCCAAAGTTTAACATAAAGGCAGTCTAAATTTAGTAAATTTCACTCCCCCAAATTTTAATTAAAACCAAATTTCACCATATTTTACAATGAGGAGTAAGAGTATGAATGAAGTTCCATACACAAAAGGAAAAAAAAATATGGTATTATTTTGCCTTTGTCTGAAAAACAACAGATTTTTTCAGAAGTCAGATTTACAGCAAAGGAAATCAAAGAATCGTGACATTAACAATGGAGCAGAACTAATTTCTGAAACCAGCCAAATCTTTCAAATAGGATTTACTAAGGAAAAGAAAGCATGCTACACAGAATGCTATCTCAAATAGGGATTAGAAACAGGAAACTCATGTAAATTCTACTTTTCTGTAGATATTGAACAGTAACTATAAATCTGCCAGTTCTATGAGATGTCACTATTAAAGCGAGAAAAGGTATAATGTGTTAAGGAAAAGCATTCCTCTGGTCATGTGACACATGAAACCCCTTGCATTTCTGATTCTAAAACAATACACTGAAGATATTAGAATCAGTAAAGACCATTGTACTGTTGTCTATATTTTTTTCTTTTTCAGTGCCGAGCAGTAAAGAATGAATAATACATTGGGGATTATTAATAGGCAAAAATTTAGGAATGTGAAATATTGGTAAATTTTGATACAGTTATAAGTGAATTTCTAATACTCAGGAACAACAACAAAAAAAAAACTCTACTGCAAACTGAACATGTCTTATTTCCCCATGTATTCTGTTCCCCCTCTCTAGTGTGTTTGCTATTCTCTCACAATGTTTCTGAGAAAAACATGAAAGATTTGTCATACAAAGAGTAGTTCCATAGACATTTCAAAGAACACCATAATCTTAAGAGTCCACAAATACAGTCTAGCAACAAACACTTTCAAAAGTATTTACAACCCTTAACCTTTTGCAAATTCCTCTGGTTCTGAAAGTTGGAGTGCAACACCAGCTTTTTTGCAGGTTTTTATTGGCTGACTACTTGACTTCAAAAGCAAAAGGCAGATTTAGGTCAGACAGTCATTTATTATTTCCTTTATTTAAAACTTCGTATAAAAAAATCACCAAAATAGTCCAGGAGAGAAAAACCTAGTCAAAAGAAACTCTATCTTAGAACCCAGATCCGTGACAAACAAGTTGCATGTGGCAAAGCAAATAATGCCTGCACACATAAGTAACTCAGAACCAGCTGCTCATCCTGTCCATCAGGTGCACTTCCTCCAGTTTCAGACTTACATTAAACCTTGAAATCAGAGTCTTCTTACTTCTAAATCAGTACTATCATCCCAAAGGATTCTACACTATTTTTGTAGCCAGTACCCAGATACTGTTTGCTGCCAAACACTAGCAAAATACGCACTGACCAGCATAAGGCACATCATAATTGGCCCTGTCTTCAGGCAAAAATATTTGCAGTCCCCACTGGAGCCCAGCTCCATCAGGAAACGAGAATCACTGCATAAAAGCCTTAGAAACACACAGCCATTGCTACAGTACTTCCTAACAGCAAAGAAAAACATAACACAGAAAGCAATTAGAGCTTTTAATTTGAGTTTCTCATCCCCCCCCCCCCCCCCCCCCCNCCCCCCGTTGCAAGAAGTGCCAGGGACCCCTAGGTGACTTAAATTCTATGTTTATTTCCAGTGAAAAACTGTAACTGGGGAAAACATCTATTATGGACAACACAACCAGGTTACAGTTACATCCAAGAAGAAATGAAACTACTCGTCAATATTTTCCAGAACCACGGAAAACAACCTATTGATATTACATGCATACATTATTAGGACCCCAACCCACTTTATTTTATCATAACTTATTCAGGCAACACCACTGGAACACAATGACAAGACAATTGGAACAAGTTTCTATTTGCTAAATAGGCTGGATTGCTTCTTCTACCAAAGTCTTAATGGAACACAGATTCTTCCACAGTGAGATAATCCTGTAACAATCATTCCCTGGAGATGAGCTCGGCAAGGAGGACGAACAACAACAAACGAAAACAGACACATGCAGGTTACCACTTATTCTTGCTTTCCTAAAAAGAAGTATTAAGAGTAGCATTTTGCAATAGCCAAATTTGGAAAAGCTTGTACAAACAGTAAAATATTTTCTTGGTCCAAAAAAATCTATGCACAGAATTCAGCTTGTATATGTGCTTCTGAAATTTCCAAGAAGTGTCAAAATTTGTTTCAATCACATGTGGCAGTGGGATCTCAGCACAGTTTCATTTTCCTGATGACACACTCTGTGGGCAGAGTTTGGGGATGGCTGTGGCATGAAGATGGACAATTAAAACAGGCATCAATTTCCCATGCAATACAGAAAAAAAGGGTCTTTTTAATGCTGATCTAATAGACTTTAGATAAACAACTCCTGACATGGTTGCAGTTAGGAGTTTTTTCTTCTAAGGTTCCAGCAAATTACACGGATTTAACTCTCTTAAAATAAAACATAGTCAGGGACTTTACTCCCCATGGCTAAAGAGATGAGCTGGAAATCTGTGCTGTGTAGGCCCTAAAGAAAATGACAGATGACACAAAGAGAAAAATTAAGAAAAAAATTTTTAAAATCTAAATCACTTATTTGGGGCTTTAAAGTATAACTTTGTTCTTAAAAATTTCATCAGGTCAATAATACTAGAGAAGTATATATTTCCTTACAAATTTTAATCTACCTACCTGTAGGTACTCCCATCTAGATCAGTAGGAATTGCTCTCTGCTGATCACATTTTATCCAAGTCACCCCTTAGCAACTTAAGCTTTTGAAGTTATGAATATTTCTGAACAGTCACAAAGAGCTAACAGTTCTTTTGGCCAAAGGATTATTTAATATTTTATAAGGAACATAATACAAATAAAAATAAATAACACCTTTCATGTCTTGAATTACTAAAAGCTACACGGATTCACACGGTATTTTCCAAAGTAACAGAGCACAAGACTGATGCTCGTAGCTCCATTAGAAACATTTATATGCAAAACACTGCTTTTTCCAATCATGAATTTCTTTTCAGATTCATTATTGCCCCATAGCACATTTGTCTGAAAAGAGACTCTGGGGAGATGACACTTTCTTTGGTTAGCATTGTTGTAGCTGACAGAATGCATAAAAGGCAAACTGCTTTTTCTCCAGCTTTCAGCCTGAGCCAATCAAGTGCAGAAATTCTCAGCCTCTTCTCATCTTGAATTCTGGATTTTGAAGTTTACAGAATAATTGTAGCTTTCCAGCAGAATCATTTTGTCACACAGACTATTCCAGCTCACATAAATGCTACTGGTGCCCTAAATACCATTGATAAAAAAATCTTGATCTTTGCATTGTAGACATGTCAGCCTGATTAAAAATCATTGCATATTCTTAGCATTAATGCACATTTCATTATGAAGAAATGGTTCCTGAAGGCACCCCACACTTACCTTCCTACAAAAAAATAATTCATACCTGGAAACATTTTTTTTTTCTTCTTTTTTGAAGTGGAATTATAGGCCCTTGCCTGGATTTCTGGGCCCTGCTGTGTTAAACACTTGTATGAAAAGCCAGTCTCTGTTCTGAAGAGCTTACAGAATATTTCATTTTATTTTTAGACAACTGAACAGAGTGACTGGAAAATACAAGTGAACATCATGATAAGCACTGTTTAATCACTGTAAAGTCTTTACAGATATCACAACAAATCAGAGTTTCAAAAGGATGGACTTGAAAGGAAGAAAGGTGACCTCAAGAAATATTTAGAGGCAGCTTCTTCTAAACACAAGGGAAGGTAAAACAAAAGAGGCTTGTTAGAAGGCTCAATAAATAATCCACCAAGACTCTTTGCTCATCTGTACTTCAGAATAAAAACTAAATGCAAGTAACACAACAGATGAGCCAGAGCAGAGCAGCTGGCAAGATCCTGTCACGAGTGGGCTTAAGAGGCAAGTAGGAGAGCCATGCAGCGTGGCTCACTCAAGAGCCAAGCAAATGACCGTAGCAGCAGAGTTCTGCATTGATGTCAGCTGCACAAAATTGGATTCAAGATTCACAGAGGAGGAGGTTCTTCTCAGAGTGCGGGAGAAGTCTGGAATTTGAAAAGCTTTTTTGGTGGTACTGTTTCTGGTTTTGCCCCAGCTTAATGCAAGATACTGTGACAAGTTTTTAAAGGCAACAGCATTTAACATCACCCAAGAGTTCAGTACTTTAAAAGACCCATTTATTTCATTAGGAGAGGCACTTCTAACTACACCTATACTCTCTTCACCCCTGGGTCATCAGGTCCTGTAAAAGCCCCATGAGCTGAGAAGCCACCTAGAAAATAAAGATCTATAAACGTCGAGAAAACATAAGTACCAGAAAGATACTTCATAACATACCAGGACAGAAAAAAAGCCAGAGTTAAACAGGCAGTGTAATCTGGCCCAGATCTGCAAACGAGAGGCACCTGGGCTGGCAGGAATTCAAGCCAAGGCAGCCCCGTGCTGTGGCTCTGCTGGCGGGGACACAACGGGGCACGCAGTCACCGCAGCGCCGGGGGAGGGTCACAGCCTCTGCCCCTCTGCGGGCTCTTGCACCTCGCTGAGAGTCTGACTCGCCCCGCTGCCCTGCCAGCTCAGCCGCTCTGTACCGCGCTGCTCCGGTGCGCACCAACACCCAGCCATGCTCACCAGTAACTGCAGCCATCTGGTTCCCTTTTCCAGGCCCCCACTGAAAACATTTCTGACATCAGCACTGTCTCCATAGCACCTAGAAAACTTCAGTGATTTTTTCCAGAAAGCAAACCAGAGCAGAAAGCTGGACAAATTTAAATGCAAGATGACATTTAATAATTTGATAAACTATTCCAAATAGCAAGAAGTAACTAAACTATGTGCAAGAGCATTTTTCATCTGTTCACAGAACTTTTGACTTGGCCACTGTGAACCTGTACCAGAAAGGATTGGTTTGCACTTTTTCCTGCCTGCTATGAGTGTTTTCATGGTATCTTTTGTACTTGTCACTGGCACCTCAAGCAGCCCTGCACAGCTAACTAAACCAAGGAATTGATGCAGCTAAAAACTGTATAGCAGCACTGATTTTCATCATCTTGAAACTGAGCACGGGTCTGCATCCCCAAAGTACTGCACAGCACCACAGCACCCCACACTGCAGCTGACTACTTTGGAATCTTTATGTGACTACTTGTAGATAAATTGGTAAAAGGAGAGAATTTAAATGAGAATTTAAATGAAACTCACTATTACTTGCTACTCTGCCAGTTGACAGCCTTACTATTCATATTCCACTGGATACCTTCCTCTGTCAGAAGGACCTCACCTTTCAGGTAAATCCTCTGAAAAGAATCTGCAGCTTTTGCCTCTGCTTCTACCAGTTTTCCTAATTTCACTTTTTGCTGTACCAGAAGTTCTTTCCTTGCTGCTCATGTTTATTCCATTTTCTCCGGCCACCAGTCCTCTGTGGGTCTGTTCTTCCTTGACAATGAAAATGTTCGTCCACATGAAGTAGTATTAAACTGTTGAATACACTGTAACTTACATGGACTCTGCCTCCTATTGACACTTATTATCCTGCTGCTTCCTCTCAAGCCTTCAGTTTACTGCTGCATATTCAGAACAGTCTCAATAAAGTGATCCTACAGCAGGTGCAGTTTCTCTAAAAATGTATCCTGTAGGATCTCATAACAGTCACTCTCACAAAATTCCACTCACACAAGAGAAGGACATTTTGGAAAGGCAGACAAGTTAGTTTTCAATATCTTAAACCACAGAATACAATTAAATTGATTGAATAGCAGTGCCAGTAAATATCTGTGCTTTCTAGAGTACATTTGACACCACATACGTTTTTGAAAACTGAAGGAACATTAAGCACTAAAGCAGAAAATTTTGTTCCATATTAGATTATTTTAAACTGTAGCTTAAACATTACTCTCCCAAGTTAAATAAATATTAGGATACCAAACCGCTTGACCTTGTTTCTGTACATGTACTATGCAAAACATAGAACTATTGAAATTGTAGATATCTGCACCCAAGACACATCCCAGTGACAGCACAGTAATGCTCAGCACAAGCCCTTCTTGGGGACTCTTTCAAAGGAGTCACTTATGACAAGCAGCCTTTTGGTACAATCAGTGTGATAGATTTTTTTTTCCCCTTTTGCCTCATATAAAATTCTTGCTACACCACTCTGGGTGTGTACCCTTTATTACTAGGTCAGTTCTCACCTTCATGCCTGTAATTGGAGAGTAATGATGCCATAATGGGCTCACAATGTCAGTGAGGTGCAAGCTGAATCAAATTCAGTGTATAAACCTCACCAAATTAAATTTTCATTTGCAGAAGGACATTCAAGGGATAGAGATGTAAAACAGAGCTAAGTTATCCACCCACTCCAAAAGTGTGGCAAAGGATGCTCAGTCTTATCATAAGCACATCAAATATTCTTTGTCCAAAACGAGGCTTGTGACTGCTCTGAGACTTCTTTAGCCTTGAGATTATTTCAGCAGAAAGACTTAAGATACTAAAAAATGTGCAAAAAAAGAAAGTTTTTTAAAACATACCCTTTCCCAACCTCATGTATTTACCACTGTGACCCTGATGTACATGGCATAAAAGACAGAGAAAGCAGTGTCATGTGCCTGGGAAAACAGCTTTGGGAACTACAGAGTATGGACAGGCTCTGCTTTGTCATTTCAGCGTACAAGTTCTGCATTTGAAAAATAAACAAACCACAAGATGAAAGATTAGCAACTGCTACATGAAATTGATCCCAGTAAGTATAGAATCTATATGGAACACTGACTTCAGAATACACATTACATGTGTTTATTAGCGTGTACATATGCAACAGTAGAAGGACAACAAACTCCAGAACTTCGTGCCCATGGCTAACAAGGAACACAAAAACACTTCTCAAAGCTCAGTCAAAATCTTTTCTATTACATTTACTTGCAATTGACACCAACAAAGCAGAATAATGTCACATTATCTCAGTTAAGTAACAAGTAAAATACAACCTCCATTCAACCACCCAGACAAAATGGAAACAAAATAGGACTGTACCTGGAGCTCACAGAGCAGTGGCTGTGTTTATGGGCAGTTCTCTTCATGAAATTTTTTCAATCTCTACAATCACCATCTTATCTAATCTATTAATTTTTTTTAAGCCTAGAATTCATTCCAGCTAGCACTGGTAAGCTAGAAATAGCACAATGCCCTAATCTCCAGTTCCGTTTTATGAAAGGTCTGTAAAGCAGGTATCTCAAAAACAACTCATCTCTTTTCTCTTATCACCTCTGTGTGAAAGTCTCTGAATTGCACTGCTCTGAGAGTTATTGACTCAAATGTAGCCATTTTCAGTTGGTTTCCATTTGTTTATCAGATGTTCATTCAGCTATTCTACAAATACAACACTAGCATGTAGACAGGTACCCCACACTTCCTACATGAAAGTTACAGTATTATTGTTTGCTTATCTGGATTATTGAAAGTCCTTATTTCAACTGTGCAAGCACAGCACGAAAGAAGAAGAGTGTGTGCAAAAAATAAAGCTCTGTTTTGGTTTGGTTTGGTTTATCTTCTCCCCTCAAAAGTCCACAGAAAATTATTGGTTTGTTTCTTCAGCTGCAACAATTAATAATTCATTCTTCAGACACAGTGATTAAGAGACCAAAGACAAGGCCAAAACATTGCAGAAATGGACACTAAATTAATTTCAAATGAAAGGAATTATTCAAAAACAGAAATAAAAATCTTCTACAGTAATCTGCAATAGTAAGTGACATAACTAACCAGAAAGACCACATAAACCAATATTACCACCCTGTAACAGCTCTGCCAGTAAAAAAGATGGCTGATTTGAATAAGTTTTTTTCCAACACAAAACATTCATTTTGTTCTTACTGCTACTAATTTAACATAGGACTCAAGATTGCTAAACCAAACTCAGTAGGAATTACATCATTGATTACAGTGATGGACAATCAAAATGTTTATCGTAGCCCTAGGTCCGAAAGCAGCACAACTCTAGAAGCAGTAGTGATACCTCAGAACTCAGAATATTACTAACGACAGCTACAGTAAATTTTAATTAAAGCATTTTCCTCTTGTGGCTTCCCAAACACATATGACCTTTTTGCACTCTTATAACTAGCATTTATAACTTCCTTTCACAACAGCTTTTACTTTAAATAAACACATCCAGAACAGAAGTATCAAAACAATACTTGTTCTCACTGTGAAATCCTAGAAAACTGTTTGGCAGCACACACCAACACACAACCCTGCCTTACTCATACTCTGTGCCCTGTGCAGTTTTGGGGTACTGAACTGAGTGGGGGGTGCTGTACAGCTTTTTTTTTTTTTTGTTGGAAGTGTTATTACTGCTCTCACAGCATTCTAAGAATGTCATGCTTAGCTACGGAGACCAGATTTCCAACAAATCAGTTCAGTTAGGCACAAAATCAAAATGGACAAATCTTCACAAGAGCTCAGAACAGTCAGTGCTAACCTCTTTTGAAAATCTGCCCCAATTATAGATGCCAAGTACTTGAAAACCTGGCTCCAAGCTCTTAAAAATCCATTTCCATGTGTTGAAAACCAACGCTGCGGTCACTAAAGGGACTCCTGATGGTGTTTTTCTACCAGGGGAGGAACAAGGCAAGAAGCAACCTAGGACAGAGTAAATCTACTGAATAAACCTATTTGAAATCACAAAGCTTACCACTACATTTACTGGCACCATCCAATTTTGGGTTTAGCCTCATTTTTATTCATATATTAGTCTTTCTCAGCCAGAACTGAGCATGTCTTCCTTTTGCCAATTCCTCACTGATATCAGCCTGAGGTGTTGTTAGAGAGAGTAGATAAGAGCCAGAACAATGAGCTGGCCAGACGGAAAATGTAGCAATCCCTCACACTTTACTTTTCCTGTAACCAAATCATGTTCAATGTATGTAAATTATCCCAGTTTACACACCACGGGAAAAAAAATAAAAACAGAATATTCATCCAACTGTAAATTTATTCAGTTGTGAAAGAGAACATAACCATTTGCTATTTACGTGGGCTAGAATGGTATCACTTAGCTTTAACACACACCCAGAATTCACTTCCTCAAAGAAAGTGTTGTGCAAAATGAGATTGAATTACACATTTTAAAACTTTCCCAGCTTTGAACTTTAATATAAAATATGAAATACCAAGGCCAAAATTCTGCCTTCAGCACAATGCTTTGTCCCAAAGACACGAACAAAAGTTGTTCTGTTACTGGAGTTTATTTGAGGATATTAGAATTTAGCAGTATAGTAGTTGTTTAACCTTCTGTGTTCAAATGTAAAACTGAAATGACAGTTTTGGCCAATTCATACAGTTATTACACTAGAAAGCCACTTTCCACTAGTTCCCTGAACTGCCACATAGAAAAAGAATCATCATTTTTCTGCTGTGATCAGAGCTATAAGGAGAAGTCTCCAAGCATCTGTTAAGGAACTCTTGCCTTAAAACATATGCATGAAGTGCTTGGCTTTTTACTTCTGCCACCTGCCCTGATAATTTAAACATGTTATTTTCCTAACAAAAACTATTTTTACTGTGGTCACAAATTCAGACTTTTCAAAGAGGCAATGTTAATTCTAGCTTATCTAAACATAGATGATTCTTAAAATAAAAACATAAGGGACTTAATGTAAAAACTTTCTAATACCCTGGTGTATAATGACATTATTCATTAGCAAGTAACCTCAAGTGAGTGTAATTTAATATTTCCTTCCTGTCCCTTGAGCAAACACAACACAGAATAGCTAATCAATTTGATCCCAAGATCCTAAAGCTTCAATAAAATCTGATGGAGGCTTACAGAAGAGCCACCCCAGGCTACCCTCGAGGATTAAGAGTGCTTACCCAACTTAAAGGTTCACTCACTTACGAGGGGGAGAATGGCAGATCCATGTGCTTCCTGTGCTTTCATCATTTCTCGGTAATTTCAGAGGAAAGACGTTGCCCTGCAAGACTTACTTATCACTTGTTGTTGCTTTTGTCTAACTCCACGTTTTGTGCGCTGGGCTGGTCCCTCGTGAGATGCCCTGAAAATGGGCACATCTGCCCTGAGCCTCACCTCGCATCTCCCTTCAAGAGAAACTGTAACTAGGCTTTGATTTCAGCTCGGTACAGTCTGGGTAAGGATCTGCACACCGACAGAAAAAGAAATAATCTATTAAAACAATGCTTATTTAATAACAAATTATTTAATAAGACACTTAATTACTTAATAAAGTTACTACCATTGAAACTCCTCTTTGTTTCGTGCTGCCTAGCAGGGTTAATTTCCAACGACAACGCTGGAGAAAGAGAACCAAGAGCTTTACAAGCAGAAGTCCCGCTCCGAGGAGCTGACCCACGGCATCCGGACAGGGCGGCCGCGCCTCCCGCTCACCGGCCTCTCTCAGCTGCTGCTCTTCCCGCGCTCCTCCAGGCTTTTTCCTCGCTTCTTTTCCCTCTGTCTCCCTCCTTCAGCAAGGCTACCGTGACAAACCCGATGGCAGCAGCGCCACGGCGGCCGAGGCTGGGCGCTGAGGCTCCTCGCCCGCCCACCCGCACACGCCGCCGCGCGGGTCCCGCTTTCCCGCCGCGCGCGTTCTGATTAGCCGCCCGGCGGCGGGGGCGGAGATGAGCGCGCTCTGATTGGCCGCTCCGCGGCGGGGGCGGAGCCCCGCGGGGCGGCGCTGTGAGGGCGGGGCCGCGGTGTGAGGGCGGGACGCTCCGGGGACGCGGTCAGAGATTCTCCCGTAGCCGGCAGCCAGGTGCCCTGGTGAAGGGTGAAACCTCCGCCGCTGTTCTCCTCTAGATGAAGTGTAATCTGTATGTTATTCATCTCAATGTTATATTTGTTCAGAGATATCTAGTGTTGGCCTCAGAGTAAAGTGTCAGTGCCCTCTTGAGGAACAGCCTCGCTTCACCTCACCTGTGTCTTTCTAATGCTGTGCAACAAACTTTCAACAACACAGCTCTTAAACCAGGGAGAAGGTGCCTTACCTGATAATAATGAATAAGCCCTACTGCCTTTATTGATGCCAAACTGCCCAACTTGAGTTCTTCATAATTATGTTGGCTTTTTGCATTAATGTGTGATCTATAATGTTTTGGAGCCATCCCATATTGTTTATTTAATTAGTTTGCCTGGCCTCTATATTAAAATCTATCTGTATCTTGAAAAGTAATCTAATTTTCCAAATACCAGAAAGATAATCATATTCTGTCAGAAATTTGACTTGATTTTTAATATTCTACTTTTCCATGCCGTAGCCATTTTTCTACTGTGGTAGTGGTAATAGACTCATCACTGCTTAAAGAATTCCTGGAGATCTGTCTTCAGCAATGAGCAGTTTTTTCTTGAACTGTACAGCTTAAACACTTATGATACAGTGCACGATTAATAAAAACAATGTGTACTTCAGTGTACGTCTGTGTGGTAATGCTAAATACAGGAACACCATCACAGAACTCAAAAGAAGGATGCAGTTTTCCTCTTGTTCTCAATGATTGGCAGAAGTAATGGGCTGGAAAAGTAATAAGGAAAAGTAATAGGAAAAAGTAACTTGGCTAACTGAAATTCAATGTAGAAACTTTTGTTTTTATTAAGGTGCTCATTTGGGGTATTGTTTTAAACCTCCTTTTTTGTCAGAACTATTTCTCCTTACGATGGTATCAAAATTCGAGATCAGTTTACATGAGACCTCATGACACCTCCTTGTGCATGCAAAGCTGTTCAGTTCTCAAAATTGATCTTCCTACAACCCCTAAACCCTGTGCATTTAATTCACTTTACTTTCAAGAATATGTTATGGCCTGATTTTTCAGCAGGTTTTTTTGTCAATGAAAGAGCAGTGGATTGTACTAAAAATATTTGAAAGTATGTGGAAACTTGACTGCAAATATTTAGTGGGTTTCAAGATGCAGGTGTTGGAGTTGACTGTTGCGAATATCTGTAATCTTACTGATAGTAAATCTGTAGCTGTCAGAAATGCAAGCTTTGTGGAAACTATTTTATTCTCAGTAGACAGATTTTAACTGGGGAGGAGGGGTGAGGTGATGTCAATTCTTAGCTTCTGACACTGTTTTTCATATTGAATACAAGAGGCAGTTTTTGCAAATGAATTCTAGGTGATATATTTATCTCTTCAGTGCTTATGCCTATTGAGCATTTCTTTACTTATAAAATCTCTTTTACTCACTTTTATAATTTCACATCTCTGAGCTATTTGCCGCTGTTTTTTCAGGTAATGACCTTTTAATTATTCCTTTGTCTATTTGCTTCTGTGCTGATGCGGAACTGTCAGCTTGGGGCCCTGTACATCACCTGCAGTTCAGCACATCATCCACATTTTTATAGAAACTGTTGAAATTGTGTGATTCTGCTCACTTCACTTACGTGCTTGGCAGTAGTTCCGTCATGGGTATAGCTGTTGTTTTTCCTCTCTACTGAATGTTCCAGCTCTTGCAGTGTCAGTTCCTTCACCAGCCATCTGTCTTGCTGGCTCACTTACTATCTTAACAGCTCTCTTTCTCAGACTAGATGTAAGTCCTAGTGAGTATGCCATCAGCTGTTAATTTTTTATTCAGAAGCTTTTAAAACAATTGTTGCTGCAGACAAATATATCCTATATTTCCTATATTTCAATCCTCTCTATCCCGTCCTTGGTTCTTAATGGTTGCTTTCTCCTGCATCCTCCTTTTTCCAGGTTCCTTTGCAAGTTGTTTGTCTATCACTCCATTTGTTTTCCTGAAAGTTTTAGAGTAATTTTCTTCAATTTGACAACTTGTCCCTGAATTCTGTCTAGGGAGTGCATGTCTGAATGCAAGGAAGGCCTAATTCAGTTCTGTTTGTTGTGGCACAGTAGCTCTACAATCACTGCAAGAAGCGTCTAAGTACTTTCAGAAATTACACGAGTCAGGTAATAGCTCCTGAGAAGTGTAAAATTGTTACCTTTTGTCAATAAGTTAGATAATAACTTCTTTGTGCTGGTATCAGTGTTACAGGTAGGATAGATTATCTTGTAGCTCAGGGGCTGGCATATTGCTAAACAATCTAGCAATCTTTCTGATGAAAAGTTCTATTTGCTTGTAAGCCAGTCAGGCCTGGATGCAAAATTGCCTTATGAAGCCCCCAGAGTATAGTATTCCTTATTATAGTAGCAGTTTGGTTTATTTTTGTACACTATACTTGCTTTATAATCTTCCAATAGCTAAGATTCAGTAAGATAGTGTCGAGAGCTTTATAAACAACTACTTGGGTTTAGTGCAATTTTCAGTTGTAGAAATGAATCACACACATAATAATTTCCATAGAGACATACCAGCTTTTCTTTTTTTAATGTATATTGATAATCCTTTCTCAGACCTTCTGCTCCTTTCCTCCTTCCTTTGGACAAACTCAAATATTGTTTATTGCTAGTGCCAATTAGTCAGCCAAGCATCTGCAGCTGGCAGCTGTCCTCATGAAGAAGCCCCAGAAGATTAAAACTCCCAGCTGATTTGCACGTTAGATGTCATTGTTTATAATCTTCTAGATTTCTTCCATATTTAGTGTTGCTTAATGACAAAGAAAACTGAGTATGCCTACAGTAGTAACTAATAATTAGTAAGATGGATTTTATTTCCCCACTGTACTTATGGTCTCCAGGATAAATTTAGACCTGTTATTATGCCTCTCGTGAGGGACCGTCCATCTGAGAAAGGTTTGCTTCCAAACTAAACACTGCCACTGAAACAGGTCTTCTCACATTGTGATGCTCTTATGCTGGTACAAGTGTGTTCATAATACATTCATCCCTTTTGGGCTAGAAAGTAAAAACTGTATTACTATATTGGTAACAGAATTTTTGCCAGTGTAATAAATAATTCCAGTGGTACAGAGAAGTTTTACTAAAAGTTACAGTGTTTTTCTGGCATTGCTTAGGCCTTTTTTTCCTTTGTGCACAGAAAGTGAAAACAGTCAAACAAGACAGCAGCATAGAAGAGAGTGAGAGTGTAAATTAATTTCTTTACTGTCTTTGTCTCAGGCAAATCAACTCCCTAACTCCAGAATGTGACTTCCAAAAGGAAGGTGGCAAAGTGCTAGTCTTTCAGGCAGCAGAGGTTGTCTCCAAAATCCTATCAAGCGAGGTACTCAGGTGTGATCATGACAAGTCTTATGATTAAATATAACCAGGAGAGGCAAAGTAATTTGAAACTGTCCAGAAGTCTTCAACAGTGAACTGGTAACTAATATACTTTTTTTCTCATTAAGTGAAGCTACAGATACCTTATGCTAAGAAGAGCAAGTAGTCAAATCCAAGAAAGCTGCAGAGGAAAGAGGTGAGCTACAATGTATCTGCCCTTCCTGTTACCAGGATATACTCCGTACTCTGGGTTCAAACCAAGCATTATCCCATGAACACTAAGGAATGTCGTTGTTAGGTGAACACATCACCTATGTTAATTTACTCTGTTTGAAATAACATGTAAACTGGCTTCAGAAGAATAAAACTATTCACCAGAATGTGATTGGAAGGGTATTTTAAGAGCAAACAAAATCTACTTACACGCTAGGCTACAAGGAGCTAGCTACTATTTAGATGCTATTAACTAAAGGGAATCTCAATTAATTCCCTCTTAAAAAAAAAAAAAATTAGGCCTCACAAGATTTCATGATTTTATGCTTTAAATAATCTCAGTTACCAAAGAGAATTCCTGCTAACATACCAGTCAGAATTTCCACCAATATAGTTAAGGAAGTGTGAAGTGAATAAAAACTTAATTTTTACATTAGGCTAATAAAATCTTTCCATCATGGAAAATACAGAGGCTTTAGTTTCATCATAGTTTTTATATTGTATTATAATTAAATAGATTTACATTTTATCAAAACTGTGAGCAAGTCCCACTTCTAGTTGGCAAGAAATGCTCATTGCAACATCCTAAAGTAACAGGAACACCACTGTGTAGTTTACTATTCTTTTTCGTACTTTTTAAAACAAGACATGCTGTTCCATTTGCTTGTAATGTGTTCAATAAGAAGTTAAATTGACTTTTCATATTCTGTAAAAATGGCTGTGTTGTGGCACAGATATAAAGACTGTGTATAGGTAAGTTCTTGATGGAGAAATCTGGAGCTGGGCCTTGCAATGTTGTCAGAAGTAGCTCTTCAGAGGCAGATTATGAAACTAGAGCTGTAATCTCTGCCTGACATAGAGTTAATATGCAGCCATTCCAGGACTGAAGCTGTTTACTGGTTCTTCCATCTGTCAGGATTGTCCTAGCTTCTATGGGAAGGAAATACATTCATTTGAAACTGAGATTGCATAGAGGAAAACTTTCTTTGTGGCTGTGTTAAGGAACCCTTTTGAAGAATTGTAAGTAGCTGCTAGCAAACCACCAGGTGAAGGTGTGAATGGGCATAATGGACATATTTACAACAACTAAACAAACTAAAATCCTTTTTCTCCTCTTTGGTGTGATATTTGAAACTTGTTTGTGCAAGAGAAAATAGTGTGAGAAGTAATAGTCAAAAGCATTAAGACATATGGAGAATGAGAGACCTGAATGAAACCTACACAGGGTTTTTTGTTACTTTCTTTCTTTCTTTATTTTAGGACTGGGCTTAGCTGAGTAAAGTTTAGTGTGTAAAATCTGCAAGGTTAACGCATAAACTAGACTTGAAGGACCTTGCCATAGGGAAATAATGAAAGCAAGCATCGTATCAGCTGGCAAAGATGAACATCACATATTTGCTGTAAGTTTCTTGTGAAGACTGTCTTGGAAAGTCCAAAGAGCAAACCTAAGAAAGGACAGTTATTTTGTGCTGACCGAGTGGTCTGGTAAGGAAGGGTTCTGTACCTATACATCGATTCTTCCGTGTTCCACAGCCTTTTCTTGCAGTACTAATGCAATTAGATATGTGCAGCAGCAGCAGCCTGGGTGCTATGCACCAGAGAAACTTTCAGCAAATGTGTCTATGTTCAATATTTAGCTGTGCCGGTACTTTTTCACCTTTTGTCCCTTGGATACATTATGTTTTGCTTTGGAAGACATAAAGAGGAGAATATTGGGCTAAAGCTGAGGTTCTGAGAAATTCTCAGGAAACAGGTTTTTAAAAAGTTGCAAATACTTACTTCCATCCCTCATGTTATTTGAAAGTTAACAGTTTAACAAGGAAGGTGAAATGGCAAGTTCAGGCCTTCTCGCAGCGAACAAAAATCCTTCTATATCCAAGATATTCCCATCTGTTTACAGCAATATACATTGGAATTAGGTTTGCCAGGCTGTGGTAGCCAACTTCATGTGCTTCATTTCATTGTACATTGTTCTTTCAAAGGAATGCTTATCATACAGCTGATACCCTGGCAGTAACTAGAGCAATTTACATAATTGCACCTTATCAGGATGAGCTTTTTTCAGTAATTTTTCCACCTTTGCTGTGGGAGTAAGAAAAGTTTCCCCAGGACTAGAATCAATGAAGGGCTGTTTTTAGACTATAGAGTCATCTTTACTTGCACTGTCTTGCTATGTTTGCAGAGTAACAGCAGCTTAAATCTACCATGAAAAAGGGGTGGTATGTGCATCCTCGGGGACTAGCAAGGATCCCCATCTCCAGCCTGTGCCAGCAAAGCCTGTATCCACCTGCTCAGGAATTCATTATGTGTGCTGATTGTCAGGGTCTCTTCCTCCCTCTCTTTCTCTCTCAAAGAGGCACTAAGGGATTCCAAGAGGGATTTTATCCTTCTTTCCTCTCACTCATGGTGACAGGAGAACACCAGCTGCTCTCTATCCTCTGAATAGATCTACTAACATATACCAGTTCACAAAGAAATAATAAACTTAACAAGATTCTGATCTTTCTTCATTTTTCTCTGCCAGTTCTTTAGCTTCGATAAGAGACTCCTGTCCATGCTGTATTTTCTAGACTCTCCCGGTCTTTTCTTTCTGCTGGTAGGGTCATCAACGGAGTTCAGCTTCGAGCTCAATGAAGGACTCCTAGAGGAAAAGCTATGAATCTTTGATCTCTCATCTGTATGGCAGTACTGATTTCACAGAAGTAACTGTGATGAAGAAGTAGGAACTGAGTATTTTTTCTTCTAGTCTGTGATATTTGAAGTGTTTCAGGGCACACTTACTATTCTGATGTATTTTCACTTGTCATTTCTCACCAAGATAGAATTTCTCATTGTTTTCAATGACAGACAGTTCTGCTTAGCAATGCAGGAAGGGTGGAGTAGCCTGTGCAGAAAGCTACAGCCCCTCAACAGATAGCTGCTTACTTTTCTTAAATAATATTATCTCTTCCCAGAAAGGAATCAACTCTGCTTTTTCTCCAGCCAGTAATTCCTTAGTAAAGAAAGAAAACAAAGTTGCACAGCTTCCTGATCATGAATTTTTCTGCTAGCCTCTTCGCAGTTACCCTAAGGAAATCTATGGATTTTTACCCCTTTATCCAGCATGGCTGGACCAATGTTTGGAGTAAGTAAAGGGAATAAAGTGACCACTTAACTCTTGTTTTGGCAGAGAAAAGATTGAAGCAAGACATCTTGCTTAAAAGTGAAAAGCTTCTACTGTACTTGAAGCACAGTATAGGTGGGAAAAAGCTAAAAAACCACCAAAACCCTATGTTGAAGCAAAACTGGTAATCAGTGTTAACTCATTTAGAAATAGTCAAGAAGGACAGATGGAATCCAGTTATTATCTTTTACTTGAGTCAGTTTTAAAATACATTAAAGCTTGCGTACTTTTGAGTGGCAGATACGGCTTGTCATTTTAAAGGGTATTTTTGCTACTGTTAATACTGAAATAGATTGTACTTGAGTAACAGTAGTTAATAGAAGTCTTAAGTACCTCAGAGAAAACACTTGTCTTGCATTTATTATCTCAGCTTTCAGATTTAAGCAGCTGTATGTTGTTAAACTTTGAAATTATTTAACAGTAATAGAATGCTGTTCAAGGTGATGCCTTTTAGAAGACAAGGGAGTGGGGGTGAGGGGTGTGATTGTACAGTAAAACCATGTTAAACTTTTTCCTTAACTGTATTCCTTGAGATAGCAATCAGGTACCCAGAACAGAGCCAGAATATGCTCTCTGCAGTTTGCTCTGAACTCATACTGCATCTTGTGGGTTTTTTCCCATAAGACAGGGATATAAGTCTAAGCATTGATGTAATTCATATTTAAATCAGAATTTCTCAGCTTATGTTGTTTAATTGTAATCTGTTCCCTGGTAACATATTTCTGGAGTAAACATCCTCTTATTATCTGAAGAATATGCATTTTTAATTATCTCAAAACTGAACTGAATTGTTAAATCTTGCTCTTATTCTGTAGTTGAGCTGTGTCTTAGGTCACACACTACTTTCCAAAGTGCAAGTTCCAACAGATGATGTGTGAATATTAACACAGAGCACCTTTAAAAATAATTTCCTATACTTTTAGCATGCCAGTTTAATTTTTTTTCTGCTTTTTATTTGTGATGCTGAAGTTTTAATGCACTTTCAATACACTTCCAAAGCAAAGATATGTCACCAGAGCAACTCTCTACTGCAAATGTAGCAAGAATAATCCTTTTATGCTGGCATAAAGCTAAGTGGACAGGCAGAGGATAAACTTCTTGTGAGTGGAATACTGGTTGTGTATAGATGACTCTTCTTTTATAATTTCTGAGACATCTTGGTTCCAAATTTAAAGAAGACTGCATAACCATCTTAAATGGAAACTAATGGAAATTCTGTTTGTTTCAGAAATTTCCAATAATTTGGTCCCGTGTGTTTCATGTGGAATACCTCGGATGTCTGTATTTGCAAATTTTGTCAAGTTGCGTTTTTTGAGGACAAGTAGCAAGAGATCTAAAAAAACCCAAGTGTAATTTTTTGATAGCAGCCTCAGACACGTCTCAAAAAAAGCAAAAAAAGAAATCTGAAAAATAACAGAACAAATTGTTTCATGCAGTTCTTGCAAACAGGTGCTAGTCCAGGTCCATCATCTCTGCTCTGTAAAACAGCAGGTGAGTGAAGAACGCAAACTATCAAGTATTAGGCCAGAGAGAATAATCATCTCAGACAGAGGAGCAGGCATGCTGCCCAGGCACTTATTGCCATTGAGGAGACTGGGGTCAGCTCACAGAGAGTGAGCTTTCTGTTCTTTACATATGCTTGTTAAACCTCAAACTTGTAACACAAAATTCAGGACTGAGAGCCTTCTCAGTCTCCCTCACCTTCACTGGGATTTTCTATAATCATGAAATTGCTTGCTCCTGCTTTGACTCAAGAGGAGCCCAGAGTTTGCTGGTCACTCCTTTAAGGTATGACAGCATTCTGCCTCCTTTTAGAGTAAAAGCTGAATGGCTCTGACAGTAGAGCCCTCAAAGGGCAGTATGTGCATGATCAAGTCAGGAATCCCCAAAATCTGGTGACTTTCCAGTGGATAAGTACAACTGTATGTGCAGGGCTTGCCCTCTGTCCCATAATTTTCCTCTTCTTGTCCCCATCCCAAGCACTAGAAACAAAGCTGAGTAGAACTTACTCAAGCAGGAAAAGCTTCTATTCATTGCAATTCTACATAAATACTGTCTCCAAGCTGCCCATTTCTCAGAAACTACTTGTTCAAGACAAAATAAAATGGAAGTGAATATTTCTGCAAATCTTGTCAGCATCATGTTGTCAGCTCAAATTACGGATTCTCCCTTTTTACATCAATGTCACAATTCAACCACAGTGTAACATTTTCCCAGATTTTAGAGTGACTTTGACCTATGAGACATAAAAGTACATGATTATAGCAATAATGCCTGGAGTGCAGCGACAATTTTCTTCTGTTGTGGAGTGTTGTTGAGAACTTAAACCAAATGTTTAAACACTACAGTCAAATATTTATAAGTTAGAAACTCTACCTTCAAAAATTACTGAAAATATTACTTGCCACTTGAAGCAAGTCGCTGGGATTGCTCCTTTTTAGTTAGCAGGCCCTTTCTTGTAAAATTAAGCAGTTCAGTAACTGCTTGTTACAATGTGCATTTAAATGCCTTTTTTAAAGAGTAGACTTGGGAGTATCATATAACAATTTACAAGCATTTATGGGGACAAGTAAAATCTAGTTATATTTAATGCCAAGAATTGCTAGAATTCAAGCAGAAAATTGGCACTATACAATACATAAAATTATTTTTTCTCTTTTTAGAACCGTAGAAAATACATAAGCCATCTCAGTCAAGATCCAGGGAACAATATTAAAAGGTGTTTTGGTAATACAGAGTACTTTGATTCTCCATACCACATAAAGGTATGTGTCCTGTCATTCTCCC
This sequence comes from Edolisoma coerulescens, assembly GCA_013397115.1. Classification (NCBI taxonomy): domain Eukaryota; kingdom Metazoa; phylum Chordata; class Aves; order Passeriformes; family Campephagidae; genus Edolisoma; species Edolisoma coerulescens. The sequence goes on along the minus strand of VWZW01003082.1, from coordinate 1,091,590 downwards.
TCATACAGATAGCAGTTAAAAAGTCTCTGCTTTTCTATAGCGCATGTTGATTATTAACTACAGCATTTTTGTACAGATTGTGCTTATAAGGATTTTTTTAATCCTTAAAAACCCCCTACCCTTACTGTGTTGCTGTATGGTGTGATCATAACAGTGGTTCTAACATTAAAAATATATCCAGCTCAGGTTTTTGTGCAAGCCTTTTTGAAAATAGCCTTTTACTTAAGCGTAATGGAAACATTTCCATGACTTCAGCAGTCTCCTCTGGAAGTTAAAATAAACATTTCCACAAAGAAATTGCAACTTGAAATTTAATTTACTGTGCTGAATGCATAATAACTGGACACAGAAAGTTGCAGTGGATCCTACATCAGTAAAATATTGATTATTTATTGCCCGAGCTGACCTACAAGTAATTAGCATAAATATTCTACTTGCAATAGCCTTTAGCATAAACAATGTTGGGGAACACAAGAGTCCTTTTCAATACATTTTGGGAAGCCCAGATCATTGGCTCTATTAAAAGCATGCTGCACTGGCTTCATTAGGACAAAGCAGCTTTGTCTTTGTCCTAACTGACCAGGTAGAAATACGAATGTGGCAGCAAGCACAGAGTCTCGGTTTATGAATTATGGCAATGTAGGGGTGTGGTCAGAGCACACTGCTTAGCTTTTCTCATATTTTAGTGGCTTCTTGAGGGCTGTTGCAGGCAGCAGCAACTGCAAATACACAGCTGAATGTCTACAATGTCCTTCTGTTATTAAGCCTCTTATTCCTACCCCAAAATGAGAACCTATTTAAGGTTTAACAGTGTCCTTTTAAATTAGAAGCAAACTGCTACAGTGAGATATTCAGACTGGGTTAAGCAGAGTATGCTGTGGTTACCATCACTAAACGGAGCTGGATCTGTTAAGATCAAAATGGTTGACTTGTCACTCTATAGTAATTGTTCCCTGTGGAAAAAATTCAATAGCATCACTTAAATCACACATAGCTGATCACGTGCTCTCAGGCTTCGATGGTGCTTAGACTAAAAGGCAGAGGTAGGGAGGAGCTGTGTCAGGAAATCTAATTCTGCTGGTGTGAGGGGAAGCTTGCCTTGCACACAGTCATGTGCACAAATTGGTTTTTAATTTTACAGTAAAGCACTATTGTAATTATTAAATTAATTGATCCCTAAAAGGCTACTGTTAATAGCCAGACGTTATGCCCCTGCATGTCCAAGGTGCCTATTGGAAGGAGGGCTTTTGGATGTGAGATGATTGTCAGACAGTACTCAATCTATTCAACTACTTTTTATTAGAGTAAAGCACAAAATCTGTTAATCTGCAGCCTCTATATGAAAAATTGAATGCATGCTATCTTGGAAATGAATTACATACCTGAACCCTAAATATTAGTACAAAAAGATAAAAAGAGAAAGCCAAGTCAATGAAAAGGAGAAGTACTATGTTTCTGTCCAGACAGGAGAACCTTTAATATTATGGGAATTTATGTGAGTCCCACAATTCTGCTTTTAAACACTTACCTTACTGCTCCCTGCAATTGTTTTTCTGGCTCTTTTCTTCTGACTTAATGATATAATAACATGGGGAGCAGGAGATGCTTAAGACACAAAGAAATTCTAGACACAGGGCAGAAGTAAGTTAAGGCAAAGTGCTAAGATTATGCTAATTAGACTGCATTTGATTTTCTGAAGGAAGCCATTTTTTAATCTTAGTTTGGTTCTTCAATTTCTTTTGAGAATCAGCACAGAAACTGTACAAGTTCCTGGTCTGACCGCATGCAGTCTCCTGGGTTAAACTTTTCTCACCATCTACACCTGAGAAAAGTGCTGAGTTTCTGTTTTACCAGGCTCCCCCTTCCCATGCCACTCTGAGAAGTGTTAAGTTAACCTATATTACCAACAACACAAAAAGGGTACAGCTGCATCCTACTCAATTTAGGGTGAAACAGTCTTTTGATAGCTCAGGAATACTCGCTGATCCTGTGACAGAAGGTACTACACACACAAGCAGTGAAGAACACTTGCTGCTTGATTATGCATGGTTAATATGCTTGCTCAATTCCCTATTCATCACCCAGCACTAAGAGGAAGCCTGAAGCATCAGGCATAACAGCACAATGCTTGGCTGTAAATGACTTCATGTAGGATGCAACTTGTCATTTGGCCTTAAATACAGTGGAATTTTTTCCTCTCTTTTTCTGACACTTTGTCACAGAAACACTGTGGCTGCTACTCTGACCTTCTGCTGCTTGTCCTAGCTCTTCAGTGGGGCTGGTAATCCACACAGAAAGAAATAAGAAATTATTGCAGTGCAAAATCTATACAAGCATTACAGTTAAGGAGGGTACTCAAGGAAACCATTTTGCAATCTTGACTATAGCACTATCTTACCTGTATGACAAACACATCTTTTCCCCTGCTGAACCATGAGAATAGGAATGTGATTCCATGAGCAAATTAATATACGTAGGGGTATTTTTCCCGTACATCTAAGTAAGCACAGATATTTGCAGTTAACCAGCCATCCCGCTCTTCCCTTCCCCACTCCCCGGAAACTAAAATAACGAAACTAGTCAAAAAGCATCTGGACCGCACCGCTTTGTTCCCCGTGGTCCGCCTCGCGGAGCTCGCTCCCTGCACTCAACTCGCGCCTCCGGCTCGGCTCGGCAAGAGCCCCTCGAGCCGGCAGCTCCGAGCGCAGGGCGGGCGGGGATGCAATGCGGATGGGCGGGGAGGGAAAGGCTTTACCTGCCGCCTTCTCCCACGGAGCCAGGGGCGCCTGGAGCTGCTGCATCCACGCCGGGGCGCGGCGGGCGCGGCGGGCGCTCAGAACGCCTGGCGGAGCCGGCTGAGCGCCGGGGCCATGGCCGCGCCGGGGAGCGGTGGGAAGGGAACGCCGCCGGAGCCTCCGTAAGCCGCGGGGAGACTCAGCACCTGGGCGCTGAACAGCTCCACGGAGCGCCACGGGCGGGGCCGNGCTTGGGCGGTGCCGAGAGCCGTGCGAGGGCTGGTGGCGGTGACCGCAGCGGCTCTGCCCCGGCGTGAGCCCCCCCGGGAGAGGGCCTGGAGCCACCGCCCCCCGAGCGGGGAGCTCCGCCCGCCCGGAGTCCCGCGGGGCCGCGGCTGCCCCGCGCCGGGGTGTCGGCACTGCGGCGCTGCGCTTTGTGTGGACACTTTCCAAAATGTTTGATTCTGTCCTTTTTTGGGGTTTTTTGGTGGGGGGAGAAAAAAACTTCTTTTTATTAGAGTAAAGCGCAAAATCTGTTACTCTGCAGCCTGTATAAGACAAATTGAATGCATGCTATCTTGGAAATGAATTACATATCTGAACCTTAAGCATTAGTTTAAAAAAAAAAAAAAAAAGAAAAAAAAAGCCAAGGCGCTGAATATAAGAAGTACTATATTTCTATTCAGACTGGAGAACCTCTAATAACATGGAAACTGATGCAGATCACATCAACTTGATTTTAAACACTTGCCTTACTGCTCCCAGCAATTGTCTTTCTGGCTCTTTTTCTGGTTTAATATGAGGAGCATTTCCAAAACGTTTGACTGTCCTTTTTTGTTAGTTTTATGGGAGGAGGAAAAAAAAGTGATAGTATAGTTCTTATGGTCTTTGAGAGGGTCCTGAAAGCTGTGCTGCTTCCCTTCCTCCCACCAAGATTTAGAAGATACATGTGAGCAGCTAAACAGAGTCAGGCCTGCCTCATCAAAAGTAAAACACTGCAGAAAATGTAGCAAAAAAAAGCCTGTAATCCAATCGCAGATGGCTTTTAGAAAGGCATCTCTGATACCTATGTTTATATGTGGCTTTTCATGTCGTTATGAAGCATTTTCTGAAGGAGGATGTGTTTTTAGCTAACTTACAAATTTACTGGTACAGTATTTCCAAGAATTTTCTGTTTACTTGCTCATCAAAAGAAAAAGTCATTATTTAGTGTAGTTTTAAATTAGAAGTTCATTTACTCTTTTGTTAATGACTACAATAGAAGAATCTTTCAAGTGCTATTTAAAAGAAAAAGAAACAATTAACAAGTAAATTTAGAAGTGTGGGCCCTATCCCATCTCACCCTGAATTATGTGGCATTGAAAGATGCTGAAGGCTTGTGTGGAGGATCGGGTATGTTCAAACTGCATGAAGGTCCCTGCTTTTGGTGCTTTGAAATCCTGTTGTCCAAGCATTGCCCTCATCTAGGAGAACGTTTTTAGCAACTGTACTTCCAGCTTTCAAGCAATATGACAGAAATCTGGGGTAGCCAAATAAACTGAGCAGTATGTTTTATTTATACTGTGTTAGCAAAACCTCCCTTTGGGTTGTCTTCATCCCTATGTGGTTTATTCTAAATCAGAGATGCAGAAGTTAAGTTTGCTGCTTCTTGTTATTCAATGGGTAGATATTATAATGATTTCTTGCCCACTTTCAGGTCCTCTCTTGGGTAGTTATTAAATGTAATAGGTTTCCCAGACAGCAACTGGATCACACAGTCACACCCTAGTTAGCAAGATCACTTCTGCAGCCATCCTGAAAAGGTGAGAAGTTGACATTGATGTTCCATTTTGCATAGCGGTTCACAGATTTAAAGTACTGTCAGATTTGTTGTAATGGATGCCTGATATGATATGACATTCTGTGCCACCAGCCTGCTAACTTGATCACAGCATAAATCTTTGGAATATATACAGCTGTTTGATAATTATTCTCATCTTTGCTACATGCTGACTGCTAAATTGCTTCCTGAAGTACCTTCCCTGGTGTTTTCACAAGATTCACTCAGATCAGAATTACGTATTCTCAGTTCCCTACCTTGCCAAACTTTTCAGCATTAAAAAGTTGTAGCAAAGTATAGTAGATACATTTAAAACGGCGTTTACATCATTACAACTTTTGTTTGACTGAAACACATTGAAGATGTGGAAGGTATTTATGAAACTATTATGGCAGATGCTTCACTTCGAGTAATGACTCTTGGGATTATTCAAAATGTGGGTTTGATGTAGTAAGGAACAAATTACAGCAAACAATTTCTTCCATTTGGCATCTCCTTCACATTCAAGTAGTAATAGAATGTACTTCCTCAAGGCTGGGGCTTTAGTGTGCACTGGGTCTCCCTCTCCAGAAGGCTGCCTGAGACTGTCTGAGGCAGTGGGAACCTGGCCTGCCAAAGAGCCTGGCTGAGGTAAACACAAGGCCTGAGGAAAATCTTCAGTATAGGCAGCTATAGGGCACTCCCAAATTACAAGACCACAAGTAAGCAAAGCTTTTAGTGCTAATGTGGAGGACAGCCACCACTACTCCCTGCTCATTGCTCTTTGTTTCCCCACCCCATTAATCTTAATGAAGCCAAGTTTGTTCTTTTGTTGAAAGGGTCCTGCTGAAAGGGTCTTAGCTGAAAGGGTCCTGCTAAACCACTAACCATTTTCTGCTTTGCAAAGAAGAAACATAGAAATATAGACACATTCCAAATACTTTCAAAATAGTTGTGAATAATCTAAATATATTAATTCAAACAGTAACACCATTCAAATTATCTTTAATTAAAGGGCTTCATGACTGAAACAATGTAATGCAAGTTGCTCTAATACGTGGTAACTTAGTTAATCAAAAGCTTACATCAGCCCTACTCTCCTCTTTCATATCCCCAGTTCTGAACTATAGCTTCCTGGGCACCAAAACAGAAGAACAAACATCACTTTGCTTCCAGGCTCTCATAGAACTACCTTTGAATCTGGAATTAGGTCTGGCTAGGTTAATTTTTTTTACCGTTACACTTGACTCCAGACAGATGTAAAAGTGGAATATCTTTATCAAATCAAATATGAAAAGTTCTTTGAGATCTTACACAAGGAGCCATCAACCATTCAAGTACAGCTGAATCACTGGATTCATGGATCCTGGTTTCTGCTAACAGCAGCTGAAGTGTGCTGTTGTCAGCAGCAACCAATCTGCTTACCCTGGAGACAGTGACTCCCATTTTCCTGCACACATAAAATAGATTCAGGAAAACCCAAATAGAAGATTAAATTTCTTCCCAATTTCAATGAAATCCCCATGTTTATCTCAGTAAGTCATCTATCTTATGAAGGAAAGCAAGAAAAAATTACTGTTATTTTCAACAGACACCACAATGTGTTTCTTCTTTTCAGGTTTTGTACATCCAGATTCTTATTGATGGGCTTAGTAAACATTTAATTAGACATACTGAGGGATCACTGATCCTTCTGTCTAAGGACTGCCCAATTATGCTTTCGAAGGTTTGTTCTTATTAAATGAAAGAACAGCAGATGTGATGATTCACCCTCACTACCTCCATTTTCTCATCCTCAGTAAATTATAACCATACAGGGTCAACATTTTCTTTGCCTTGCAAAGAAACAAACTGACAGAATAAAGTAAGAATAATTTCTCTTACGTTGTTAACAGAATAGAAAAGCTGAGGTTGTGCCAAATGGTATAGCTAAAATGAATGGCACAGCCATATACAGTTAGAGTCTCATAAAATCGAAAGGATATGTAAAAGAGGAAATTCAAGGTATTTGCTCAAAAATACAACTGTTTTAAAAAATTCATAGATACAGCCTTGATCAGGCCTTAAGTAGTCACTATCTAAATAGGGCTTTGAAATTATTTTTAGACCTTCCAGTTCACATAGAGAGTACTGCAAACTGATTTGATGTGTCTTGTATAAGTCTTTCATGATTCTGCCATTTGAGGTTCAATGTTTTATCAGTAAGAGATACCGTGGCACAGTTTTCTGTGTATGGAGTTGTAATGGTTTGTTTATCACTGCTTAAGTGTAGATGTCAAATGCACAGACAGAATAGACTGAACTGAGAAAGCAGTTGATTTTAGAGCATCAGTTAACAAACCAGGAGAAAAAAAGTGTGAAATAGTTGGAAATGTGCAAGACTTCAGAATTATGACAGGGAACTGCCAGACAATAATGCTAAAAGACATTAATTAGACAGTCCAATCCTTTGGCATAGTTCTCCAAGATTTGGAGAATCCAAGAAGGTGATCAAGCTGACTTCACAGAAGGTGACAACTGTTGTCGTGTTTGCAGAAATGAAATGGAGCACACTGCAGTACCTCTACTTGAGCTGTATTGTTGGGAAGCAAGTCAGGTAAAGGAATAAATGTAGAGAATGAAAAAAGAAGAGAAAGCAAGGTATAGTGAACAGTAAGGCAAGGGCAGTAGGCATTGGAATTGTTGTCAGCAAATATTGTTCTGTTGCTGCCATGAAAAGATATTTTTTATTATGATATGCTTTAATTGTATACTTCCATTTATTAGTAGAAATCAATTTTTCCAGTCTAACTTTATGCTGTGACTTCTGACACCCTCACCGTGAAGCCTACATGAAGAGAAAAAACTTGAAGCAGGAATATTTTTTCTATTAGGAAAAATCTGTGTCTTGTTCATCATAAGGCAGCTGTGCTTTGTGTAAAGAAAAGAGAATGGAATATATTGGCTGTCCTGCTGTCAACAGGGAAGGATAAGGGGTCTCATAATGACTAAACTATATCTGAAGGTAATAGAAGGTAAAAGTTGATCCAGAGATTAAAGTTAGGTAGGTTTTCCATTAATAGTGTTGTATTGATAAGGGAAAGTATTTTACTGACCTGGTCCCCCAAAAGCAAGTTTGCTTAGTCTCCTGCTGCACTTTTAGTTTAACTTCTTATGCAGAGTAGCATTTAACTTAATGCAGAGTAGCATTTCAAGTCTCAGTTTCTAAAAGGCAGGCAGACACGGCATGTCCCTACAATTGAGTGTAATAAAAGGTGTGTGCTAATTAAACAGTGAATCCTTAAAAATAAAATTATTTCATTCATCTTCCTAAATACAGCCAAAATAATGCCCATAAACCCTGGCTTCCAAAATTACTTGGATTTGCTTGACAAGAGAGTAGTGATTACTTCTAAATTCAGCTTACCATCAAGAGCTGAAGGCCTGCAGTGTACAAAACCACTATTGCAGCCTTACAAAATTGATTTTAAATCACCTGTTGGACCACAACCAGAAGGCAAGTTACCATAGATTAAGACATGAAGGTGTCTGGTAGTTGACAGTGAGTATTCTCTTTCGGTATTTATGGTACATGAGTTAGCTTGAGGTTGCCCATAACTTATGGATGGAATTTTTTATGGGTATGGGTAAGAATTATCTTCCTCTAAGAGGGAAAAATAATGCAATACTTTTAATCTGAGATCATTTTTAACCATGACAGGTTATTTCTATTTCTGTGTAGCGGGAAAAAACAGCACCACCACCTCTCTCAGTTACTGGGTGCAACCCAACAAAGCTTTCTTCAGACCACCACCAAAAACTTCATTTTGATCAGTGTTGTGCTCTTAACTACAAGCTTTTCATTGCAAAGTATGCTGTTGAAATGTTTCATTAATATAAATTGAAGTCAAATCAACTGCATAGAGCAGATTGCATCTAGAAAATGTTGAGAGTTAAAAATAGCATAATTAAAGCAACTTTCTTGTACTTTTCTTCACTTAATATTTCTCTCAGCTCTCAGAGTTTAAATTCAAGACAGCAGTATTACACTTAACTTAGTTAGCTATCATCAGGTATTGGGTGCTAAAAATATTTATTGAGTTCAAAACCATAAGAGGTTTTGTTACCTCTTATAAGGAAATGAGGGCGGATGATTTATCCAGTATCTGGATACCTTTAGGGAACAAGATATTCTGAAGTTTGTAGGTAGGTTGTTTTTACCTCATCAGGATTGGAAAGCAGTCTGAAATCTTTCTTTTTTTCTCACCTTGACCTGTATTTCTCTTATTTGTTCATTAGAACTCTAAGAAATCTTATTTTAAAGCCCATCTGACAAATATCTTGAGATCTAGAAAGTTCGTAGTGGGAAAAAAAAAGTAAAAGTGAAGGATTAAAATTAGACAGTCACTCAGAAAAACACATAAGCTTAGGTTGAAAGCACAAAATCCATTCTTATGTTCCTAGGTAGAATGTACAAAAGACAGAAAAGCGGGACCCAAGTGTTTATTTCCAGCTTCAGATCTTTTTGTTGCTCAGCAAATTGAATAATTATGGTTGGATCTGCAATTTAAGCAGTGTAATTATCCAGACTAGTAGACTATGCTTCAGATTTCTGGGAGAATGGGTATCCTTTTTCAAGTCCTACTGGCCAGGATAATTGTAGCTTCCAAGTGAGCAATAGAGGATGATGATTGCTTTTACTCTTGTCCTAATAACCAGAAACATCAGGGCATCTCAAGCTCTTGTCCTGTGAACAGTTTTAATGACATGTAATAGACACTACAAACCTGGGCAAATAAAAATGTCTCCGATTTTTGATCTTTCTGTTCAGAGCTCATCTGTACACTCATCTGTGTTCCTTCTTGTTCACTGTCCATCCTTGGGAATGCAGACACATTCCTTCATTACTGGATTTGTAAAACATATAAAGGTCCCCAGTAAAGGGGGACCTTGATTTAAAAAACTAAAGCAAGCCAGAATCAGCACATACTCAGTGCACAAAATACTCTTACATCTCCGTTACTAAATTTAAGGACTTTTCTGATTAGTCCTTTGTGCTATGAGTGATTACTAGTTTATGCTGACTTTTTTGAAATGCTTGTCCTTTCTAGATTTTTGGGCTTGCCATTTAATCAGAATTGAAATTAATACCAAGTAGTACGTGTAACCTCCTAACTTGATTTTTGGCAGTTCTCTCCCCTTGCACATTATTGCCAGGTTTTGAGGATTATAGACATTTCAAAATAATAGACTACCTTCTCCTTACAATTCACATTGTATTGATTATTTCCCTTTACTTTTTAGTGTCTGAATTTTCCTGGTGGAGACAAGGGTTTTGCAGAGCTTCTGTTCAAAGCTTGGAAAAGTAGCATTAAAGCAATAATTTGTAGGCAAACCTAAGAATTTGTTCTTATGTTTGACTTGAAAGCTCTCCAAATCATGCTTAATGTTTATTTTTCTGGAGAGCCCAGTGGTGGGGAAACTTAATTGTGCCTATAGATCTATCACTCAACACTTAGGATGTAAACTTAGACATTTAAGTGACTGTAGAGGAAGTGGATAATTGTTTTGAATGCTTTCAAATATTTTATTCCTTAGGAGTGCCTGATGCAGATATTCAATGGTGGATCATTCTGATCATTCTCTAAAAATGTTATCATTCTAATGAGTCAGGCTGGATCACTTCTAGAAGAGTAGTTCTCCAGGCTTGACTTCAAGAACACAAAGTAGAAAATATTGCTGGACTCTATAGCTAATATTTCAGAGGTTAAGTTGCTCTACATAATTGGATGTTTTTCATGTTGGCCTGGAATGGGTTCTCTCCCCTAGTGTGCAAGAGGCTGACCCACACAGAGCATTGGGGTGTTTGATGTTGTCAGAGAACAGCAGTAGTTAAAATGTGCAGTATCTTGTGTATTTGAGTCTACTCGGTTCTGCTTCTTGCTGTTCCTAGGGAGAATTTTTGTCCCTTTCATCAGATGTGCTCTTTTATTGGAATTCCACTTTCTAATGCAACTAGATATTGTCTTCCCCCATAAAGTGACTCGACTTTCTTCAGGGCCCAAGGCATGTTTAATAGCAGTAAAAGCTGACAAGCTGAATTTGCCCTCTGTGTTGTGACCAACATTTTACAGAAATCATGAGCTAGAAAATATTTTGTTGCTTTTTCTCCAAGTTCACACTGTGTTAGTAAGGTCCAACCAGTCAAACAAAGCTTTAGAAGATTTGAACATCATCCTTTGCAAGGAAAAGTCAGTAAGCTAAATGAGAGGTGCTGGGAAATGTTTGAGTTGCTTTCTCCTTAAATCAACAGCAACAATAACAAAACCCAAATGAATTTAATTTCTGGCCGACTACTTTTGGCAATGTCTCCAGTATCTCACACTAAGCTTCTAAGAGGATTATTGATTGTGCATGGTAGCAGCTTCCAGTTTCCACATTAGCCTTAGGAGGAAATTAGATGATCTATAAGTAAATACTGTAAGCGTAAAAACTGTGCTGAAGCCTTTCATTATTCATTTGAATTGGATGTTTTGGTTTTTAGAAGACGACTCCATTGATGTTATGGATGGTTTTACTGTTTTGTTTAATGTTTTATTTATGTTGGAGTAGAAAGACACTTATCATGTTACTTTTTAGTATAAAAACATTAAAATATCATTATTCTTTTTGAAACCTATTTGTGAAATGAAAACCAAGTATTTGCCCCTTTCATAATCCTTCAAAAATACTAAGTTTGTGTAAGATTTAATTAGTTAAGCCTTATTAGGCAAAAAAAAAAAAAATTACTTAGCATATTTGAAAAGCCAGACCATTAATTTAGATTCCTAACCATAGATCAAGCTGCCTACATTTGGACATCCAAGTTGGAAAATTTCAGAATGCTTTGTAATTCAAATTAGTTTAATATTGAGTAATTGCCATAAACAGTTTACCTTATTAGGTTCTAGTAAAAAAATTGACTTTGATTCTCAGATTAACCCTGAATAACAGATTATTTCAAGAAAATTCGATCTGAATATAGATCATTAAGTAGTACAGGGAGGAGGGAAAGAATTAAGCTGATTAAAACAATATTCATTAAATATTAGTCCATACTGAAGGCATATACTGCCTATCTGGTGAAAAAATTACTGTAGTAAAAAGTTAGGGAAAAGTTTAGTGAGATTTATGAAACAGACTTCCATGTCTGCTAAAACAGAACCCTCTGAGAAAAATTAGAGAGATGAGACAAAATTAACACATTGTATAATAAAACAAATCAAAAGATCAGACCAAAGTCCAGAACTGAACAGCTTCTCTATTTCCTTCTAATTTTCTTGGTGGAAAACAAAATCTAACAAACAAAAAACCAAACCAAAAAAATCCAAAAGCAAGTATTTGAAGACATTTGTGGCTACTTAGGGTGATCTTGCTAGTTGGCTCTACTGTATGATTCTTTCTGGATTTGAAAGAAAGATTTTAGCATTTAAAGCTATATGTTCTACTGTTTTTTGATTTAAGGTATTCCCACTAGGTAGCTGGTTTCAAAAACTTACTGATTATTTAAATCCTTAATTTCTCTAAGGACAATTCAACAAGTGAATCAGGAGGGAGAGTGAATCTGAACACGTGAATTTGGTAGAAATCTCAGTGCTTTGCTGACTCAGAATTTGAGAGGTTAATATTTTTTCTGATATGACATAATATTCTCCTCCAGTAAGACATTTTTGGTTTCTGCTATCAGAGAGATTTGTTTTTCAAGTGATAGACTGCCAAGCTCCTTGCTTTTATCTCCTGCAGGCACTTGAGTGCGTTTTTTGAAAGCGTTCACTGTGCTAAGTGCAGAACTACCTCAAACTGTACAATAGGTGCAAGATCGTCTCAGCTTCAGAGCACTGTTCAGGCTGGATACTAACTGAAGGCTGAAGTCTTGCTTCAGGCTGGTTTTCTGTGCTGAATACTTCCTTTCTCCAATGCTAACTAAAAGGATATGAAGATGACATTGAGCACCCTAATTTATTTCTCAGCGGTTTTCTTCTGTGTGACTTCATCCTTGAATTTCCAGTTTTAGTCTTGTAGCAGTTTCACACCCTGTGACATAAAAAATGGATTCTACCAACAAAACAATGTAATTGGTTTCTTACGATTTTATGATACTTTCCAAAATATCTTCAGTTAACCAAAAAATAAAATGGATTTGAACAGCAGGCGAATTGTTATTAAAAGGATTATGAACTTTTATCTATGCTGAGCATTTGCCACAAGCCATTTAGATGTGAAATTGAGAATGAACAGAAATGTGGTTTTGTTTAAAGCCATTTAAATAACTCTCCGTTTCTCCCTCTCAACTAATTTTTCATTTTTAAAATTGTATCTTCACTGAAATTGGAATCGAGAATTGAATTGAGAGGCTGGGAGGGGTTGAGGAGAATGGGGAGTGCGGCACAATTTACTCCAAGGAAAATTTTGCCCCATCCATCACTAATGGCTTCCATAAAGATGTGTGCTCTGGAAAAGTAGCAAGTTAGCAGTTCAAGGGATGTGATGGTAGAAGTGCCAGAAATTTTAAGCTATTTAATCACCATCGCAATTGGAATATTTCCTGCTAAAAGCAAGCTTCCCAATAGTCAAGTTGTATATTAAAAATGTAGACATTTTTATTATACAGTGCTTCAGTCTTAGAAGAAATGTTTACTTATAGACTCTTAGAATAGTTTGGGTTGAAAGGGACATTTAAAGGTCATCTAGTCCAACCCCCCTGCCATGGGCATCGACATCCAAAGTGTTGAATTTCCTCATGTTGATGAGGTGCTAAGAACCTCTTCTGCTAATTACTATATACCATTTGGGACTGAGCAGTTTTGTAAAAGCAATTTGTCAATTTATTGCAGCAGGCCTGCCTAATTTATGTTGTACATGCCCCTAGATCGTTGGTGTCAAAGGTTCTGTCACCTGTTTTGGCAGATGAGTGAAATATCTTTGGTTCTCAAATGCTTAGAGTGCCCAAGTAAGCAAGGGAATTCTGCAACTTACGGAGAAATAAATAAAATATACCCTTTTGATCATGCTTATGCAGTATGTTGAATGCAGTATGAAGATAATTTCTCCTGATTTATATAAAGGATGGAGAAAGATAACTGAAAAAAGCATTAGCTCATATAACAGAGCTTTAAAACTTCTAGTGTAGAGTTTACTTTAAAAGTTTCTTCTTACTGAGAGCAGGCTCAATATTAGCCAAAAGAGGTGGAGTGACTGTTGGGATTTTCTCTTTATTTTTGTACATTGTGGCCAGAAGATATGTATGATTTCTTCATTAAGCTTATTTACCATCTGGAAGTTCTGCTTTTGTTAATTCTATGTGCTTTGCATCTTTGAAACTTTATTTCCCACGTCTTGCAAGTTCATTTTTTCCAAGTCACTTCCTCGGGGCTGAACAAAGCGTGGGTTCAGAGCAAAGAAAGGCAGCATGAAACCTTTCCATTCTCCAAACAGACATTTGTACAAACCCCAGGCACACCCAGTCTTTGCTCTAGACCATCACTTCACATTTATGCTCAGTACTCAGCCAGGAAGAGAAGTCTGGGCCCTCAAGAGCTCATCTAAACAAAAGGTTACAGTGGGGTAAATACTCCAGCTGGATTAAGTCATATCAGCTCTTACTGAAACAGTACCTTTCTGTCTCCTCTGCATCCCAGCAAAGTTCAGCAAATCAAAGACATAACGTTATCTTCTGGTTTAGGAGTTCACAGGTGGTTTTTGGAGCAAAAGGTTCTGATCTGTTTGCTATGAAGCTCCTGCAAGCAGGTGCTTTGCAGTCTCACGGCAGAGAAGGGGAAATGCAATTTCTAATTATGGGAATCATAACTTTGAATTATCTGACTTTCATTTCAAACCTAAACTAGCTTAACACTATACATTCTTATTTCTATATTTATTTCCTCATCTAACAAAAACAATTTCTTTGTACTTGATTATCTCTTCCTTCTGATATGAGATGTGTTCTTCTGATTTAAGGTACCATCCAAGAGAGTGATAGTGGTTCTTGTAAGTCAGCTGGGACATTGAACATAACATGTTCGTAACGTAACCATTTCTCTATTTTCTGAATCTGGTAAAATGGATTCTTTTATTATTTTTACTATTCATGATAATAATCACCATTACCAACAGCTGTATGCTGTGGCACTGGAACACTGTTTGCTTAGTTGATTAACATTTGTTGGATTTATTTATGCGCAATCCACTGTCACTTGATATGAAAGCTTGCCAGGAAATATAGTTACTTACCATTTAATCTAACTGTAATATGGAAGAGGTGCAGAGCCAATCATAAGTCATAAAATAAGATAGCTATTCTTTGTGTTTTTATTAAAACACCACAATGTTGTCATTAGGCATCATCTGCTAAGACTGATATCACAGGACTAAGAGGAATTAAATTTTCAGTCAGGAGACTAGAATAAAAAGTGTTGAAATACACTTGGAGTCCTCTGGAAACACTTCTTAGTCAGAGGTAGTGAACAGCATTAAAGTTTGGTGGTGGTTTTCTTTTTTTCTTTCACTCTGTTTTGAAATAACTGGGTATAGAATATATTTAGGAATGAGCTAGCAAGCACAAGGACTTGATATTCTGTACATTTTTTCAGACAGAAAATTTTAAAACCATACGTGTTCTCATATGCTCTCCACATATGGAAAGGAACCCTGCACAGTTGTCAAGACCTTTTATGTGTGTTTATTAACTAAGAGAATGTGAAAGGGACACACAGCTTATCCTACAAAGGAGAGAAACTTTCTGCCAAATAGCCTTCTTTTCATTCCTTCTTACTGTGTGTATCTTGACAATGGTGTATTTGCATATTCTCATTATTTCTTGAAAATTACTACCTGTGAGCCAAAAATTAATAACAGCCATTGTCAACAACACATTGAGAAATATAATGCCTTTCCTGAACTTGCTAGTTTGCATTTGAGCTCCGATCTCTAAATGATTTGCTTTCAGGGTGCAGCTCTTGGTATTTGTTTCTTTGTTGACCTGTTAAAGTATGAAATACCATCAACAAGGAAGTACTGAGGCAAACCTGCTGTCTGGATGGATGGGCAGTTGCTTGGATGTGAGCACCTAGGTTTGAATTAACTCAGCTAAGGGTCTGGATCCGAATTTAACAGTGAATACCGGAGACAGGAGTCCCCTCTTCCATGAAAACCTGTACACCTGTAAAGCCTTGATTTCATCATGATCTGCAATGGATTTGTTTTTCATGTCAGAACAGTGATGAATAGGAAAAACATTACTCTGCCAGCTTTGCTTTTGACAGTAACTCCTCTTTTTACACTGACTGAGTGTTCCTGCTGTCAATAGATCTTTATGGGATTGTTTTAGAATTATGTACATGCTTTGTTAAATAGAGTTACTTTGGTATTTGAAGTGTGCTAGTTGTCTTGCTCACTTCAGAAATTCTGGCTTGCAAGTTAAGTTTCTATTAAAAGGCATAGCATTGAAACTAATCTTCCAGTAAATTAATTAAGTGGTTTAATGCCATGAGCACCGCTGAAGTTTTAATCAAATAAACATGCAATC
This sequence comes from Edolisoma coerulescens, assembly GCA_013397115.1. Lineage (NCBI taxonomy): Eukaryota > Metazoa > Chordata > Aves > Passeriformes > Campephagidae > Edolisoma > Edolisoma coerulescens. The sequence continues at coordinate 1,075,515 of VWZW01003082.1, read as the reverse complement.
TCTGTGCAAAATGTTCCCATCTCCTTTCACTGGGACAAGCTATGCCTGGTTTTGTTTACTCTTCTTGTACTGTCATGCATGACCTGCAGCAGGGATCTTACCAGCTGCTACAAGAATTCACAAGAAACACCTAATTTCAAATACACAAGTGGTTGTATTATTTGTGGAACCTGCAACTTTTACAAATTGTTAAGCTGTTCACCTTGACGTGTTTTTCTTTACCCTCCCTTTGCTCATATGCACTCTGAATCCACTTGGTATAACAAACTAATACATTTCTCCAATTCTGGGGTCTTCTGTCTGTTTTATCAAGCTGAAAGACTGAGTTATAGAGCATGGTAAATATATCCAAATATAGTTTCTACAATGTAATGTGAAATGTAGCCTAGCTCTTACTATAACTGAAAGTAGAAAACTGAAATAAGTTGTGTTTTTCTGGTGTCTTAAGATGAGGTGTTAGGTCCGGGCAATTCAAATGCAGGAGCTGGGAACAATCTACAAGCGTCGTGGAAGAAGAGGTCTAAGGTCTTCAGAGAAATTAGCACTTAGAGCAATTTTTTTAAAAGTTTATTATTTAAGCTCTTAGTGTTGACTTCAAGACAATAATGTAGATATCTTTCACATAAGATGCATCTGAGAACTGGGTGCTGTTGTATCACCATGGTTACAGCCTAAGGAGGATCAAAATCATGCCCAGGACCTCAGACTTTGTTTTACATCCTCACTTTCCAGTCTAGAAAGGACTGTCTTTTCTAAAAAATGTACTTCCTATGAACACTTTTCTCTGAAACCTTCCGTGGTTGTTTTTCAGCTGTGACCTTTCTGTGTTCATTCAGACTGGGTTCTGCAGGGCCTGTTAATTCTGCCATAGAGTTCTCTTCTACCACAAATGCAATAGAGCATTTTGCCTCCTCTCTTCTGCAGGGTCCCAGGCCATCTTGTGGTCTGTAAAATATTGCTCCCAGTATCTAGAGGCAGAATTGTTAAACAGTTGAGAAATAGACTTTAGAGCCCTCTGGATGAGAGCCACTTCTAAGCTGACATAAGAAGTGTGTTTTTTAAGTTTTTCTGGTTTTAACTACAGAACAGAATTTTGTCTTTTTGTACACTTTAGTATGCTTTTTACTGAGTCAGTGTTGTGGGGTTTTAAGAATTGTTAGACAACTTTCACCTGTACAGCAAGCCTGGAGCCTAACAAAATAACTCCGTGGTTTGCCTACAGAGTGGATTCAAAATTGTTATGCTTTTGCAATCAGTGTCTGATATTGGCCAGCACTGGAGATGAGATTGAGCTAATCATAGGCATAATCAAGCTAATATAACAATTTTTGTCTTTCTAGCTTCTTGCTCAGTAAAAATATCATCAGAAATCACTAATTTTGAAGTCTTTGCTCAAGTAGATAACTTAATCCTCCATGTGTAAAATATCAGTTGAACAGTATTTAAGTACTAAAAAATGTAAAATAAAAGTTGCTACAACATCAGACACCCTGAATAGATCAAGATAACACAAGGAAAGAGAACAAGTCCCGTGGAAAGTCACTATGCATCATCCTATTTCTTTTTTCAGTTCTGAACTCTGTAAGCAAATATATTAGACATAATGGGCTTGGATGAGATTAAAATCACTTTCTTTACACCATTTGGACTAAATCTGATCTCTGCCATTATATTATGGAAATTAGAAAAAAACCATGGAAGATAACAAGAATATTTTAATTTCTCTGGTTTTACCAACTACATTTCACAACTGCCTGCATGATTTTTAGCTTGATTAATTTCTAGGTGGAAGACAAATGTGTATTCCATATAGTATCTGACATGAGGATTAAATATAATAGCAAAGAACAGACCTAAGGATGAAATCTTCCTTGACAAACAGAAGAAAGATTTGTTTAACAAGAGGCTGAAATTAAGGCATAAATTAAATTCTTATTTTCATCATTCACATGAAACTTTTTAATCTTTATGTGCTGGCTCTTCTTGAGAGGACACTAAACAATACAGAATTGAATTTTGGCTTTTGTTTGTTTTTGTCAGTGAGAGTAATTTCCAGAAGAGCTTTTGTAATGACTCAGTAGTAAGTGATTTCTTGGCCTGTAAGTATGTGTAGACGAGCACCTGTGCTGGAAAGAATTCCGATTGAATGAACTGCAATAACAGTTTTCTTGAAGTTAGTGGTAAAAGATTTTTGTAGACTGTTCCTGACTATTCAGTAGCCAAAGAAAGCTCAGTTATGTTTCATAGTAGCACTTTGCCTAATCTGTCCACTTGGCAAATCAGTAGCATATCCTTTCAAATGTGGTAAACATGACCTTTTAAAAGATTTCTTTTCTTTTCTGCTCTGGCAGGATCGCTGATCTCCTACCAGAGAATCTGTAGAATTCACTAATGCATTTTAAAATCATGGAGAGCATTACATAGAAATGGGTTTTAGTTTTACTGACGTACAAGTGGACTATAAAACACACAAACCAGTAAGATCTTAGGCTATAGTTCCTAGGAGAATGAAGCCAAGCCCAGCCATCTGTGATCAGAAATTTGCAACCTGCTGCTGGTCTGACACTGGTGCATATGTGGTGCTGTGATTGCTCTTTTCAGAAAATCGGTCTTTGGTGAAGATGTAGCTTTCCACTCCCAGATTTCTTGACTGTACGTGTCTGTGCTGGTGGAAGGGAAGGGGGCCAAAATAAACATCTCTTACAAAAGTGAGAGAGCAGGAATGCAGGAGCCCCTACGTAACTCACTTTGAGGGTGCATTTCCATGTCAGTTCAAGGATTACGCATTTGTGTTCGGTTCCACTCGACATAAGAGGCAGCTTTCCTTGGCTCCCGGTGCTAGGTCTGTTTGACTGGCTGGATACTGACAGCTGTTGAGCTGCATTACCACGGCACTCCTTCAGAAGCCTTAAAACATCTCTAGCTTGAAATAACCGGGGTAGATGAGATGTTTTGGGATCATACTGCATTGGTTTATGTAGATACAATGCTCTTTAAATCCTAGAGGATGTCAGAAATCGACAAAGTGGCATGGATAACCTTGGTAGGGGGACACTTTCTTGCTGAGCTGGTCTGTTCAGGTGGAATGGATTTTTTTAATATTTTTTCATAATGCCAAGTATTTCAGCAAGAAGTTTATGTTCTTGTCTGCTGTGGCAGCATCACAGGGCTGGCTGCTACATTTTGCCAACCTTACTCATTCCCAGGATTTTGAGTTGTTCTCATAGCAGCTGTGATACACCAAGATCTTTCTTCTTGTGATACATGGTCCATTACTGATTAAAGTACAAGGGCCAAAGTTCTGCTTAGGTTATGACATTGATTAATTCTAGCTTGTAAAATCACTTTTACAATGATGTTGGATAGAGTTGTAGCAACTGCAGTGGCTGGGTTGCACCCAAGGCACCAAAATCTGGCTTGAAACAAACTGACCTGTGGTTAACTAATGCTGAGGAAGATATTTCTACATTACTTTACAGAATTTTAGTGCAGTATGCAAAAGTTGTTTTACTGCCCTGCTTTTCCTGTGCTCATGATTATTTTCACCGTCTTTGCAGTTATGTTGAGTTTTGTCACAAACAAACAAGTTTAAAAGTTTTCCCAAACCATGGAAATTAAAATCTAGTGACCACAAAGTGGACAACCACTAGTTTAAACCAGTTGGTTTTTTTGTTTGCGGCATCTGTGCAGCCATCAGCTACCTAGACAGTGTTTTAAATCTTTCATTTTTTGCTGTTGCTTAAGCTTTATTTTTCTATTTCTAAATTTACTGGCTGTCTGTATAACAATAATTAGCTCTTCTCATAGTAAAACACTAGTTTCACTGTGATTTTTTAAAGCAAAAATGCTTACTTTTACTTTATCAAGTTGCAGGAGTAATTTCAGAGATGAATGTGGTCCAAAACATCTTTGCTAATTACTGTATTTTGATCTTCTAATTTAAGCAATAAAGAGTGAAACTGAGACCACAGATGAGTCTACCATTAGTTTAAGGAGAAGCAAGCCTTGCAATTCTGCTATGGATAGACCCATCATTCAGATCAATTATGAGATCTTTAATTTGGACTCAGTAGTGACTTTTATATAATAATGTTGTCTTCGAACTGCATTGATGTGGGTCACTTGCAAGCATTAAAAACAAAACTGAAAGCTGAGATGCTGTAGTCAGAAAGCAAATGCTGAGAGCTGTGGTCATGACTGTAATTTCTCTCTCTCTTGATCTGCTGGGAAATCATAGCAAATGAAAAGAGAGCTTTCAGCTTCTGAAGCAAGAGGAAAGAAGAATCCTCATCCTTCAGAGAGTGATGAGAAATGAGGAAATTACACTCCAACATCAAACTTTCAGTTGATACTTGGTCAGCTTCTAAGTTTATGTGGTTTAAAAACAGTTACAGCAGGACATTCAATATTGAGACAAGCAGAGGAAAGGTTACATGTATGACTCTTGTTCCAACGATGCAAAACCATCATACTTAGATGTATGTGCCCTGTGTTCTGTCTTTCCAGCAGTATTCATTTACTGGTGAGCTTCCAATTGGTTTATTTCTCAGAAGTCTCAAGAAGATGCTTATTTCTTGATAGTCATTCCACTTATCTTTTCAGGAAAAACAACTGTTTAATGTACTGTTAACTCTTGGATCTGTTTCTTTGATGTGATAATTTCAGATTTGGCCCCAGGTTAATTAATTATTTCCCTGTTAGTTGAAGGTGTTAGAAAGTCATGTGAAGCCACTGTTGTGTTGTGTTGTAGGGCGTGTGCTTTGCCTTTGTAATAACCAGAAGAGCTGTTATCAAAACTCAAGTCTCCCCCTGCAGAGGCTGCTGCACCTGTAGAACATAATGAAGGTGGTGTTAGCAGAACCAAGCGGGCAAATGTCTTTATTTACGTAAGTATTTATTTATATACTTTTATAACATCAAAATGTCTGCCTTCTCTCTGTCTTCCAGAAGCACTACAGAGAGCTTGGCTGGAATGTGATACTCTGACATTCCCTGGAAGGGCACCTTTAGTTTTCTGTGGTCAGTGGCCGTGTCTGTGTCAGTAACTCAGGAAGCACTCCTAGAAGTTTCTTTTTCCCACAGTAAAGGATATATCTCATCTAGTATTGGGTATTTCAATGGTTTGTTTCTCTCTGGATGATACACAGCTAAGTTAAGTGTCCTATGGCTCTTCTTGTCTCTATGGCACACCTTGGCCATCAGCAGGGCATGTTCTTCGTGCAGCTACAGGAAAATCAGCAAATGAAAGAATTCTTGCAACGTTAGCTCAGTAATTTGCTGAAATAGATTCTAAAACACCTTTTAGCATTTAAACAATCTCTAACTGAAAACAATATCAGAGAGCTAAAGATTGTGCATGTCTTCTTCTTACAGTAAAGGATAGAAGAAATATAGATAATTTTCCCACCATCACAAGTTAACAGAATTCACTCAGTACAGAAGAGACTGGAGTAAAGGTTGCCAATTCTACAGCATCACACACACAGTTTTGCAAAGGTCTTTTTTTTATGGTTGTAAAGGAAATGAGGATTAGTTCAGTAATTTGGTAATTGGTGAGAAGATGAATTGTTTGAGATGCAGAGATTACTATACAGTGAGAAGTTCCTTAATTGATCAGAATTTCAAATCATATGATTTTCTAATATAAAATAACATATTATATTAAGGAATGCATTTTCTAATACTGATAATTTTAAGGACAACATATTTAGAAAACTTAAACCTTTCTATTTTCAATTCCTTTCTTGCCTAGATGAAAACATGGTCCTGATGAGCAAAGAACAGCTTATGCTACTTCATCAGGATGCTTTTTTAGTGGTTGGTGTTATATATATATTGAAATTATTTGGTGTGATTACTGACCTTTAGGGTGAACTGTTCTTTACCACAGAAACTGATCAATTCCCTGTCACGAGGCCCTCAGCAGAAACCATTCAATTGTAGTCTGAAGACAAAATACAGTGAGTCTCTCTTCAGATAAAAATCTCGCTTTGAAAAATGCTAGGTTCTAGGGATTACACAAGTTACAGTTTAAATTAGTGATGGGTTTCTTACTAGAAAAAGAATTCTTTTCCTCCTCAGAAAAGTTTCTCAGAATTCCAGGTGTTCAATTGCTAACACTTTTTAAGGGATTTTAAAGGTTTAGGCATTTGCCTTGAAGTACAGCAGAATAATGGAGACATTTTCTAGCTAATTCCAGTCACAAGAAGGATATTTTTCCACAGAAATTTTGTCCTTTATGAGCTCTCTAATTGGTCTAGAATTTCTGCTTGTTTTTAATGGCTTTTAAATTTCACTGGGCTCTGGAAGACTGGTCAGGTACCCAAAGGAATGGAATAAGTAGCATATGTTATATTTATGGATTCGAGGACACTTTTTCTTTGAGACAGATGTGTGCAGTGATGGGATAAAATCACAAAAATATGCTTTCAGGCACTTCAGAGACCTGAACTGGAGCAAGTTGTAAATTCTGATTAGCTAAGGTGGAATGATCTTAGAGCTACATTTGGCTCACTCATAACAGCCCAGTTCTAACCTAGGATGTCATTTTTACATCTTCCTCTTACATTCTATTTACCTGATTCTCATTTTCTGTGACTGGGTACTTGACACTGGACAAGATACTATTGTGGGTAAAATTTTTCCTGCCTCCTTCCCTTCCCTGTCACCTCAAGGTCGTGGAGGCCCAAAGTTTTATGGTGTATCTTAAATAGCACTTTAGCTGCTTTCTTTTCATTATACTTTTATAAAGTTGTTGGAATGATAAATTCAGTCTGAGAAGCATGGTTAATGTGGACTCCTCTTCAAAATTTACAGTTGAGCTTTTTATGAACTTTGTGCAAAGATTGCACATGTCATAAAACAACAGAAGATTGGGGGGCAGGGTGTTATGATAGATTTGCTAACAATTCTCCAGTAGTAAATCATGTTTAGTTAGAATGCTGAGGCATTTACCTCAATGTGCCTTCCAATGTATCCATTACTTGGATTTGGAACATTGAGAACATAAGGTTATTAAAATTCCCTACATCAGTAACTGATTTCTATTGTACAAATAATGGATCTCCTGTGAAGGAAAAAAATAATTTAGTGCCTTAATTTTATTTTATCTTTTAATCTTTCTGCATCCTACCAAAAAGAGTATGCTGTGAAGAGCTGTGAATTTAGTTTCAGTACTTGATTGATTGATTCTAGCTGAAAACTGAGCTGGATGCTCAGAATTAATTTATGCTGGAATCTCAGTGCTTCCCAAGTACAATTATTCAGAAGTGGAGATTTCATTACTTTGCTGTTTTCTTCACAGACTGCTGCTGATTAACCAGAACGTTAAGATTTTCTTTCAGTGTCTGATGAAGCTATTTTTGCTTCTTCAAAGTAAAACCTGCTGAGATGAAGTGGCAAAGGCACTGATGATATAAATGGCACACTGTGTCAGCTCTTACCTCAATCAGCTTTAAATAAACATTTGTTTCAAATGGTGAAACAATTAATGTAAACATAAAGTATCAAATTCAGCTCTGGAATGAGCCAGTGCCCATCTACTGACTCCTGCTGGTTCATACCAGTGTCCAATCTAAGCACAATTACGTCTCTCATAACTGGTGAGGTTTTCAAATGACCCTCCCTTCAGACACCCATTGGTAGAAGATGATCTTACAATAGGAGAAGGAATAAAATAACAGAAATTGGAAAATGGATCATGAGCTCAGAACTGGGCAGGGACCATTGGAAACAGAAGTAATTTTGGTGTGCTGATACCTGTTTCTTAGGCAGAGTGATGAAAAGAGGAGAATTCTATGAACACGCTGCTGTAGCTAATATGAAGTCTCCATAGAAGAAGCTTTGAGAGAGGAATTCAGCAAAGGCAGCTCAGTATCAGAGGTGAAGGATTATGCTCTCAATTCTACATACTGTAATGTATTGAAAGTTTCCATAAGTTTAAAGGGTTTTTAAAAATAGAATGTATAACACTTGATGAAACATAGGCTAGTCTGACCCTCTGCAATCAAACTGGCTTTGTGTGCTTACTGTGCTCTTCTTGACTCCTTAGATCTTCAAAATTTAGTTATCTTTCATCTGCAGAGACAATTATTTAAAGTCTGCCTTCGGTTTCCTCTTTGAGCTGTGAACAATTTCAAAATTTCAAACAGGGACAAAGAAGTATCCAGAAATAGAACTATGAGTTCAAAATGTTTTAAACACTGTGCACTAATAGATGCTTCAGTGTTATTTAATGATTCTTACTTTACAAAAATGAACACTACACTTTAATGTGGAGTTTCAACCCAAATAACCCTTTTTCATCAGCAGAAAGATGTTGAACTCCAATGTTTTTTCCATCTATGCAGTAGGCAAAACTGGAGTTCTGCATTATTTTTGGAGCAGAGCCCTTAAATTCAGTCACTACTAAGTGGTAGTGTTTATTCTTTGAAAACTCTAGCCAGAGCTGTGTCCACTAAGAATTTTTCCAGTCTCTCAGTTGAGCTGTGTTTCACATGTCTGCCATGCCATTTTGGGAAAAGAGCTAGTTCTGAAAAAAAAAAAAAATCCAACAAAAAACAAACCAGGCCAAATCACCCACAAAATTATACCATTTTTGACAAAAAAAATCAAAGGATGCTTTTTTTAAAAAAAAGAAAGAGGGATTTTTACCACCCCTCTGGCTGTCTAGTTAGGCACCTTGTTATTCCTCCTGTGTTGGAAGTGAAGGTGTTAGTTCCTTTTTTTTCCTCTTATGAATGACTGATTTATGTAACCAGAGCAGAAAAATGTGCACAAAGGGTAGGGAGTTGATTTTTTTTCTTTTTCTTTGCACTTGTGTTTTAATATATGTCCTTAAGATGTACCAAAAAAAGGATTTAAGTTTATAAATGAAAGGAAGCTTCCAGATTAAATCAGTAAATTTGGATTCTGGAATAGTCAAAGAAACAATTTCACAAGAAAGGATTGCTGCTTCCACTGAAGGTGACATGAACACCTCCATTTTCCCCAATCTATCCTTTATGCACTCTGCTCCCGACAGAAAAGATTGGCGATTTGAATCTTGCAATAAATTGGATAAATTGGGGGTAATATTTTCAAACATAGTATTTAATGTTTTTTCTCTCTGTCTACTGCTAAACTGTTCAGTGTGTAGTCAAACAATTTTCACAGTAGTCCTTCCCAGCAGTCACTTCTTCACTGCTCTCCACAGCTGAACAGTTTCATCCCACTTAACTCTTGGCATTTGAGTGGCCAAGTACACAGAGAGCATTGACTGGTTTGCTTGATGGGTACTTCTGTATTAAAGGCAGATGTGTTTCTAGAAAATATAAGTTTTATCCACAACAAAGGAAGATATCCTGAAACCTCAATGGAAAGCAAACATATTTATAATTATAACAGGAAAACTCCAACTCATTGACTGTACCAGCACAGTGAAAATCTAGTTGAAAGATCAGCTTGTCATACTATTTATGATACTAAGTTGTGTTTGGAATCCTTCATCACAATGTTCTGTTTTGCAAGGCTAGCCAAAGGAACTGAAGTTTTGTGTATTATGTACAAATATCACTGAGTTTTAAATTTTTTTTAAATGGAAAATTGTTACATTTTCTCTATGTCCCAAGACATGACTATGTAAATGGAGGTTGCAGGGCTTGAATCTCATTTTGTATAGAGGACATTTTAAAACAAGACTGTGTAAATTCAAGAATGGTTCAGTCATGGAATTAGAGTAAGAATATATTTATAAATTATTAATAAATTATATACACCAGAAATACGATCTTCCTTGTTCTGCTTCATATGATGAACACATACCTTAGCTTCCTCTATACTGTATTATCTACAGTACATGATATACCTTCATTGTCACACTTCTTTTTTATTCAGTGACAATTTTCCCATTTTCATTCCATTTTATCTCTGGTCATAAAAAGTAATCTATATTTAATATGGCTGTATCCAGCCAGGGGATTAAAAATCTAAAAATATTTTTACTCCAGCATGTGCCTGCAGGCTTTTATTTCATTGCATTCACTGTCAGAGCAGAGAAGGATGTGGTCAGGAGGAAATTGGTTAGTCTTTTGATCAGGCAGAATATTACCTGAATCATTTTAAAAGCTGATGAGGAAAGGTTTCTCCCCACACCAAATTTGCTTTGCTGAACAAGGTAGGCTGCATTAAAATGTTGTTAATAGGTAATTTCCTGTCTCAACCCCCTCTCTAATAGCTGTAAAGGGAGCATGGCCTGGAAGTATTCCATATTAGTGTCTAAAAATTTCTATTAAGTGCACTATGACCTCTAGATTTTGGTGCATGTGAGGATGTTTCTGTTTGTTGTGGTGTTGCCCACCATGCCAAGTACAGGGAAATACAATGAAAGCACAAAAGCCATCAAGAAAATTAACAGCTGCATACAAAAGACACCTCTAAGAAAGCAAGCTGATTTTATTCTGTGAGCAAAATCTGTCTGGATTTCAAAAAGACCTGGACCACAGACATAGATTCTCTCCCCAGCTTCCCCTGAAGAAGAGATGCAATCTCATCTAAGTAGCTCACAAATGAGCTGTAGACATATTTTGCAGTGAACTTTTTCCAACTGGTTTGTCTTTGAGATCGTTCAGCCTTGTATAATTGTATTGTTCATCATAAAAAATGCTGCAATTGCATAGGTGATTTGTCTTGAGCTGTTACAGCTTTTTCACATGCTTCAGTTTTGCTTACAAGGTACTGATCTCACTGCCTGATATTTGGAATATGAAAAGAATGACACTTTTGCTGGACTATTGCTCTCCAAATTTTAATTGTACTGCTGCTTTTTATACCATTATATGTAATTTGTTCTTACTCAATTTTCATTTGTCTTTTTGCCACACAGTGCATTCAGGTTCAGGTTAGAAAACAGTATATTGTGATAACACTGCAGTATCATTAGTGAAGGTGAAGTATTTCATATTGTCTGTAGCAAAGTATTATGGGAGTCAAGTTGGCTACTGAAATATGCCTAAATTACTCTCTTCCTATTATGATCTATTTATTTTAGCTATACTTGGGCAAGGCAAACACTTGTTTAAAAAAAAGTCAACACAACTTCACTGAACACACTTTGTTTCTGTTCCAAGTCCTAGCTCAATGCCTGTCCTGAGCAAATGAGCCAGGTTGTGGGCAAATGTGCCAGGGCCTGAAGGGCAGGAATCACGGTCACAGCCATTTGCAACTTTCTGCAGCAAGCCCCATTTGCAGAGAACACTGTTGGTTTTCTTTCCACTGGGCTCTTGTCAAATGGGGGAGAATTAGAACCTTGTTTCTCCTCTCATGTAGTTTTATATATGCTTGTTAGGAAGTGAGATATTCCCAAATATGGCTTATAGGGCTCCAGCAGAATCTTTTCAGCCTGGCTGTCTGCCAAAAAAAGAAAATCTTCAGAAAACACAGGGCTGTCATATTTGCCTGAGATTGGTGAGGAAGTTGTGTGTGTATGTGCACTATGGAGCACTCATGCAGTAACCCTGATGCTTCTCCAAAAGACTGAGTTTACTGTGTAGCTGATATATTGCCAAAATTCTAATTGTTATTACTGTTTTTCTGAACAAATGTATATGCTCACTGTGGTAAACCAAATGCATTCCCGAATGCATGTGCATAACAAATATGTGTGGAATTTTTGGACATATGGTGACCTGTTTGGTGCTGCTGTGGGCGCATAGCTGACGTGACCTAAATACAAAATAAGTAGGGTACGTATGTACATATGTATGAATAACAGAGAGATGATTCCCAAGGGAATTGGGAAAACCTCAGGAGTCAGAGACATGCAGGGATACACTGCATAAAATCTCATGAGTAAAAATCCATATGTTACAATTCTTAGGATCTGAAGAGAAATAATTAATAAAACAACCGTACAGGAGTTATATGGCTTGGTGGTTTTATCTGTCCAGGAACAGCTAATGTCATTATTGGTATTCACAAATTATACCACCATCAACATTTTGTCTGTTATAATTTTCTGTGTTCACAGATGGGACCTCTAAACAGACCTTTCCAAGTATAATTCCAGTCATAATTCAGTTTTCATAGTGCTTTGCATAAACGTCTATTTTTGATTATACACTGCTCTAATTCATTACAGCATTTGTGTCAGTTCTAGACTGGGCAAATTGACAAGAAAAGTCAATTGCTTTTCATATAGTATTGGTTTCTGAAAGGCTTTGAGAACCAAATTGCACAGACATATGTCAGAGGGAAATATGATCCTGTGTACAATTTACGTATTTCATGGTGTTGAGCAAGGAAGGCCAAGTACAGAAAACAGTGTTTTATAGTTAACCTGTAACCCTATTGATTTGAAGCACCTCAATTTTAAGAAAAGCATCTGTCTGCTTGACTAATCTATATTAGGCATTGCAGCTATCCTTGTAAAGAATAAGCTCATTAATATTTAAACTACACATTAGCTGCATCTCTTATAAGCAGATAATATTCCTCATAACTTCCATTAATTATAGCCAAATTAACATGAGCTGAAAATAACTGATTGGGAATAAATATTTCATGCTTTAAGCCAAACCTGAGTAAAAGAGATAACAATAGTTTTAGTAACACTTAAAATGGTTATTCCTTATTAACAGTACATGGACTAAGGCACCAGTCCATGCTGGGGGCTGACTGGCTGGAAAGCAGATTGGCAAAAAAGGCTCAGGGAATTCTGCTGGCTGGCCCAGTGGTAATGAGTTGGCAATGAGCTGGAAATGTGCCCTTGTGGCAAAGAGGGCTAAGGGCACCTGGAGCTGCAGCAGGAGTGTCTCCAGCAGGCCCAGGGAGGGAACCCTTCCCCTCTGGGCAGCGCTGCTGCGGCCACACCTGGAGTGCTGTGTCCTGTTCTGGGCTGCCCTGCAGGAGGGAGATGGAGCTCCTGGAGAGTGTCCTGTGTAAGGGACTGGAGTATCTCAGTGCTAGCACTGTGTGTGTCTGTGTGGTAGGAAAGGTGGCATCCCAAACCACCAGTGATTTCTAGCCATCATAACGTTCTGTGGGACCATTATTTTGGAGTGCATCTGTTTTAAAACTGATGCAGCCAAGTTTTGGGTTGAGATCAGATAATGCTGGAATTTGGATAGTGGCTGTACTTTCCACTTGTGTATTCTAAATGAGCCTGAATTTGAGCACCTGTGGAATAACTGTGATCTCCCAGAACTGCAGTATTTACATTTACTTAGTTCCCATTGATCTGTTTGTAATCTCAAGGTTAAAATACACAGTTGCACGGAGATGTGTGTTGTAAGCTCATGGTATCTGGCTGTACCAGTGAAAGCTTGCTCTGTAGATAGGATGTCAACTGAAGCTTTTCTCAATGCAATGCAAATTTTATAAGCTACCACTCAGAAGACAGTTCTTCTGCCATGACGTGACAGGACAATCTGAAGAAGCACTCTGTGCTGTGTCATATTTATTTGGTTTTCATTTGAAAACATGATTCCTGCAGGGAATTCTGTTTCAGCCACAGAACGGAGGCCTGTGAACAGCTCTTCATTCTGCCTGAATGTTCCCTTATGAATTGCTGATGGTTAGGAAAGCTCACAGTGACAGAACAGGAGACAGCAGCTTTGTGCTTAGATGACAATAGTCTGTGTCTGTGCTAACAGCAACTGGCACCATTAACTACCTATCCATACACTGAAAGAAGAACAATTATCACTGCATGCATTAAAATGATGAAATCCACTCTGTTTCTATGGTAACAGAGGGGACAATTTATATTATGACCTTAAGAAAGTAGAATGTGTCCATTTCTTTTTTCTATTTCTTGCAGTTTTACAAGGAGCAGCAATTCTCAGAGAAAATAACGTTTAAGATGATGCACATAATTGGCAAAGATAAAGGTAAGGTGTACTTTACCAGTAACAAAGAGATGCACAACATACATTCAAGTTGGAATGTTGATTTTGACTTTTATTATGTTATGTAGAGACATACCTAATTCAGTGCTGCTTGAAGGGGATTCTTCTCTTTCTGTTTATTACAAATAATTTTAAGTGGAAGCTTTACAAAAAATCAAGAGTAAGAGAAAATATGGTGAGCACTTTTGCAAGTCAAAATTTTGTAATTATTTTGCCATCTGGTCTGACATAAAGTATCATATGAAAAACCATTTTATATTCTGAGCTTTCTTCCTCAGAAGCAAATCCAAGTATCAACACTCTGTAAGAGATTAATTCATGGATATACTTATTATATTGCAGCATTTTTAAGCCTACCCAAGCTAGCATTTATCTAGTTTGTTCGTTTGTTAGTAGCAGAATGCTGTGGCTAAATGTTTGGCTAGGTTTTGAAGAATCTATCTTTATAGATACTTTATGAATATTATAGTATAAACCTGTCAAGAGAGGACAGTTCTTGAGTTCTTTAAACTGATTTCAGCATTCTGTTTTAATATTGGTTTCTTTTACGATCACCTCCCTTTACAAAAGATACAGCATGTTTAACAGTGCAGCCATTTAGTAACAGTCATAATTCTTGAAACATTTAATAATTTACAACCTTCCCTCTCCCAACATACTTGTCTCACCCAAAGCCTCTCTCCTCATTATGTGCTAAATATACAGTGTTCACATGAGCCCCTCCTCCTCTGCTATCAGTAAAGGATTATGGAATATCTCTTCAAGTTACCTACGGCTTCAGGAGTGTGACACTAATCCATGCCTGGTGGTATTTCCTTGCATATTACAGGGATGATCAGACAAAGAAAGGAGAACTTAATTGTAACTCTGTGCTAAAACATCCTGTTCAGTCACTTGGTGTACTTTTTTTACATGCAGTAATTAATTGATATCTCGAACTTATAAGATTTTTTTTCGAACTAAGATAAATTACTAGCCTTTATCATAATTCCAGGGGTGTCTATAGCCATGTGTTTTAGAGAAGTTTTTGACCTCCAGCTCATTTTTAAATTTCATTTCACTGCAGTAGAGTATAAAATACAACAGCATATTTTATCCTAATGCCACTTTCTAAGCCCTGTCTCAGACTGCTGATTTAAACTGCATTTCTTTAATGCATGTGGATGTTTTGTTTTTTTTATTGTGCATCCCAGTGTTAGAAACAGGTCCTCTCTGTACTGGCAGTTATAGTGATAAACACAGACCTTTTTCTTTAAAAATGCAAATAATTTAATTTTAGACGATAAGCAAGCATTCTGTTCAAAGTCTAAAATATTCAACTAATATGATCTCTGTTTCTAAGGGGATTCAACTGAGCAAATCAGAAAAGTTAAGTAAGAGTTAAGATGCTGAATATTTCTAGCATCTAGATTTGCATATTAAATATGTAGCCAGTTATATGAAAATAAACCTTGCCACTCACTAGCCAGATTTTACATGACATGTGAATTAGGAGATTACGTGACTGTCATCAGAGCCAGCAAGGAAACTACTTAAATACAACAGGAAGAATGAAGAAGACTGCTTTTGTTCATGTAAAAGGAGCAATACTCAAACCTAACAGAGTTCCTCTTCTGGAGCACAAATGGAATAAAAAGCTCTGTTTAAGGTGCATAATGACATTTCATTTTCTAACTTCATGAGTTCAAGTGTGGTCTGAAAAATAGAGAAGTCTGGTTACTCTGACTGTACATTCTTCATTTTGATTTTGATGATTCTTATGTATGTATGTTCTGTACTCCTTTGACAGTTCCATCTCTAGATGGAAGGAAGATTATCAAGAGAATTTGTGTGGAATGGAGAAAAAAGGAATGTAGGTTACTTATGCTGTTCTTGGAATTCCAATGATAGGATTATGTTTTCATAGTTACAGTTATTTCACTTATTTTAGCTTGCTTGTTCATGGAAAATATGTAGAACTGTTCATTTGCACTTCCTTGGGGTCTTTTATAATTACAAAAGCTGGTATATCCTGCTCAAACCATATAGAATTTCCCAATTATTTTTATGCTAAACTTCTGAGATGACCACCTAAGAAAAGACATGTGGCACCAAAAGGAGAATTTTGTGAAAGAGTTAATGTTACAATTGACGTACAAGTACTATATAAATCTTCTAAATTTCAGCTGAATTTAGAATTAACAAATCAAACTCCAGCTAATAATAAGATCCTTAGAAAAATAAATGAGATTAAACAGTTAGGCTGTGAACACCTGTGAGTACACATGCTTGTTAAGCCATAAAAATCTGAAGGATCATGATGATGGTTAACTAGTAGATTCTGTTCCACACACAGACATGCATCAATAAAATATTACTGTAATAATGTTAATATTACACTAACAGACAGTATGTTGTAATAAGTAGTGAACTGGAAAAGAGCTGTGGTAAGGATAGATAATCACTGTGGTTTATAAGGCAAAATTAACAGCTAAATATATCTGATTTTAGTTAGCATGTACCAGATTGACTTTATATTTTAGTGGCAATTTTCTATTTGCTGAGCTTCTGTTTGTTTATGCAGTTTTTAGACTATAAAATCATTCTTTCTTAATCCTTCTTTCTTAATCCCTACCTCAGCATAGCTACAACACCATCATTAAGAAATATTCCAGACTTTTTCCCCGCATTAATAGATGTGCAAATATATGTCGTTGTTTACTCACTGATGCTTCAAAACTGAACACCAGTGAAAAAATTAAACTACTCTTCTCTTCATGAAAACACCTCAAGCAAGTTTTCTAGTTTTGGCAAATCATAGGGAAGATCAGGGAACAGGATCCTTTTCAAACTGGGTGCCCATTTGGAAATGAAAATGAAAAAAATAGAAGTAAAGTGAATGAATGACAGCTCATTTTATCCTGCTGCATATGTTCATCTAGGACTAATATACGTAGTATTTGCAGTTCGTTCTTGTTTGCCTTCTTGTTTGCCTAAAGAATTCTGCTCAAGATCCTCAATGTTAACACATGCCTTGAATTCCTATTAGTATCCCTATTTTACCTCTGCTGCTACAAAGGTTCATAAATAGATCTGCCTTTTGGCCTGGAACTATGCATAGAATCTGTAATGACAGACTTCAGTGATGGGCAAGTACAGAGCAAGTTCAGTAAATAAAGAGCAAGTCTGTGGTTCCAGTTTCCAAAAGGGAAAGGCTATATGCAGGGCCTGGCTTTCAGTATAACTGAAAGTTTCCATTTTGTGGTTTTAGACATATGAATTTCAAATTAAGCCTGAGGTGGCTTTGATCTGGTAAGATTTTATTAAATGGAATCTATTTCTAAATTTTCCTTGTGTCTTGGCTTCTATTCTTTGAAGAATTATTCTTTACATGTACAGACCAATAGAAGAGGAAAGTATTTTTAAATTTAAGTGATGAGAATGCCAAAGGCTAATCTAACTATATAATCTGATTTTTACCCTTGTTCCACCATTTCTTCAATATCCTTTAAAATATTAATTTGATATAGAAGCAAAATGTCACATTACTTGCATATGCATATGAATGTAAGTCATGTCTCCATGGCATATGGTATTCAGCTAAGCCTGGTATAGTTGACATATGTCTAAGTAAATTCTTTTTCTGCTTTAGGTATTTAAATTTCTTCCTTTGCATTTTGCTGCAGATAAGAGGACACGGGGCATTTATGACAGTCATAGAGAGATTTTTCTTGAACAAATTTTTCCTGTTTACTTAAACCTTTCAAGAGAGTTACTGGAAAAATTTGCTATGCAGAGTGAAAACACCGAATCTCTACTGCTGGTAATAAATTCAATTTGCAATAAACTGGAGTCCAACCTGACTTACACTGTTGTCCATAAATTTGTGACATCTCAAGGACTGGAAGACTTTACTCTTCTTCTGTCATTGCTTGCTGTCCTATACTGAGGGAATTTACTGACTTTTTTCGATAAGATATCAGTAGTCTGCTCATTGTAGTCTTTACCTTTGATTTCCAGTTTTTTGCTAGGCCACTGTGAACATCTGCAATGTCCAGCAGAGTTCTTTTAAGCCCCCGTTCCTGAGTGTGGTAAGAAACCCTGGGTCCCAGAGTGGAACCACTGGTTTGTCATACTGCAACAAATCTGGATAGCAAATCTTTCCAAAAATTGGATTCAGTCCTCTAATGTTGCCATAGCAATATCAACTGCACATTCTTAGGTGAAAGTTTTTAACTTAATGTGAGTAACTGAATTAGGGAAGGAGCACTTAAAAGCTTTAGATGTGTTCTACTTTCCTAGACATCCATAATAATAATGTACCTTAACTTGAATTTATTTTAGGAAAAGAAATGAGAACAAAGAATTCTTTAGTGGCAGAGTATGATGTCTTTTAATTATGCAGTTTGCAATGAGTGCAAAAAATGGAGAACACCATTTGTAAAGTTAAATTGAAACACTAAAAGAAAGTACTCAGTAATTTCATAGCTTCATGAACTACACTCCTGGGTGACAGTAGTCTTCTGCTCTTGGGTTTATTTCCTATAAATTCAGATAGAGTAGAGGAGATGTGTACAAATTATCTACCACTGCAAATAGATTCCTGATCCAGGCATGTACATTGTCTTCTTTTATTTCCTCCTTAATCAGCTTTGAACTGTGATCAACTTTCCAAGTTTTGCCTTTTGCTGGTGTATAGACTTGGAAAGTTAAAAAATATATACCTTTTACAAAGAAAGAAATAAATCTGTAATGTCAGGATAAATTTACCAGATTTTTAACTACCTAGTGTTTATTAGGGATGCAAAGCTAAGGAGTGCACCCCACTGGCATGCCACAAAGCTCTGCTTTTATGTTAGCAAATCTGTAGGGCTTTTATTGCTGCAAATAATGTAGTACTGCAGTACAGTCATTGCAACACTGTGGCTGCAGTAAGTGGCTGGATGACAGTTTAGTTGGAGTGGTTCTGGTTTTTTACAACTATGTTTTAAAGGAAAATCTTTTTCAAATACCTCTTCTCCACACTGCACCAAGGACCCTCCTTAGCAAGACCTGAATTCATATTTAGACCTCAAAATTAAACAGTGACATTTTAAAAATACATAAACTGATTGGAACTTGCTGGTTGATCAGGAGTTTAGGAGACTTAGCCCTTCCCTTTCTATCCTAAATGGAAACTGCTGACTTCTTTAAAGAACCTCTCCCTTTAATTGGAGCCTTCGATTGCTAACACAAGGCCGTAAATCTGGGCTTGAAACAGTAAAGTACAAAGCACACAGTTCCAGTGATGGTTGAAAGAGTAGCCTTTTAATCTGGGTATTTGGTTTCATGTTCTTTGTTCTTTGCTATTTAAAGTTTGTGCACATGTTTTTTGCCTACTACGTGATCCTAGAGTTACCTTGGAACTGTTAGTGGTAGTTATCCTCAAAGCCTAAACTGCTCTCCTTATAGTACAGGAGTATGTCATTAGTTCAGGGCTGTGTTATTATCTCTGAATCTTTTTGCATCCTTGGATTTTCAGCTTCCAATTCTAGCACTATTGCTAACTAAAATAACATGAATAAAATGAAGTCTTCCCAAAACCACTGATAATTATCAGCTTATGCAGCCATATGTATCTGGATGCTGGCTGAGATTAGATATAGATCTCCCCAATGCTTATTGTTTGTATTTAATTTGTCCATCCTAGAGCAGAATGCTACATAATGCTGCAATTAAAACATGATTTCTATATAAAATATGTTAAAAGCACCCTCAAGCTGTGACAACATAACAGCAAATGTGGTACTTTCATTAATAATTTGTTAGCCATCCGTTGATCATGAAGAAGCTGACCACTCTTTCAACTTCCATTTTGCCCTTAGGTTACAGGGCAAAACATGGCATACTTTAAACTGTCTGAATTAGAGTGTAACTCTGTTGGAAACAGCCTCGTTGATGGGTAGTACAAGCCAGCATCTTTCTTCAAAAATAATGGAATTTAAGGGATTATGGTGGCTATAGCCACAGCATTATGACAGGAGAGAGCTTGTCTTTGGATTACATTATCCCAGCTATTATTTTGTCTTTTCAAAGTCCAAACTCACTTTATTAAAGGATTGCTTTATTTTAAAGACAGAGGAAACTTCCTTCTACCTACTGGACAGCAAAAATCAACATGTGGGTATTGGGAAGGGAAAAAAAACACCCAGATTTTTGGTTTGCCACAAAGTTGTTTGCAATTCAAAACCGCCTGTAATTTCAACATACAAACACAAGCCTGATTACTGCATTTGAGGGAAAGTTATTTTTGACAATTTAACCTCTTTGAGTGATACAGTTTTAACCACATTATCTTTGTGGAGCCCACTTCTTTGTAAGGTGCTGTTGCTACCAGAATAGCTGTGGTTAGTGTGCTGGTTGCTTAGCTGTACTCAGAGCGCCATGGGCTCTTTTTCCTACGTAAGTGGAGAAAATCATGTTATACAGCTAGAGAATCTTATTCTAGGCTGGGTATCTACCCAGAGACAAGAAAAATCATGCTGAGAAAGTAAATAAGGCTGTTACTGTTTAACCACAGTTATTTTTGCATAGCAGTGGAACTAGATATTGAAGTATTCTTTTCCAGTCTTGTTTTTGAAGCGTAAAATGTTGAATTGAGATGTTGGACTGGGAGATTTACTACCCCAAAGTTTTCTGGCCTTACCAGTTAGAGATATCAAGCAGTGGAATAGACTTCTGAAGAAAAATGGCTGATATGGCAGTAAAAGACATAAATTCAGAGTTAGATCAGAGTTAAGATTAAAAATAAAGACAGGAAAGTATATCAAGGCATTTGGAAGCAGCCATGGCAACCATTTAACTTCTTTGTCTTGCAAATACATTGTCATTTAAAACATTTTAGGGTTTTGACTCAGTTTATATGAAATAGAGTTCTAAAAATTATTTTTCTTTTGCAGAAAAAATTACATTTTTTTCTACGTTCTAGCTCTCACATCCTTGCCTTCATATGAAGGCAAATATAAGCACTGTTTTCCACTGACTGAATGATTTCCCTATGAGATTTTTCTTTATTTCTATTTTGAAAAGAGAAGTTCTCTTTTTTTTATTCATGGAGTTTAAAAGAAGTGCATGCCAATTCTTACTCAGAGATTATTTTGCATTTTGTTACAGGATTCATGCATCAAACATCACTGTAGCTTAAAAATACTCTGCCTGCTAGATTCCTACTTAAATGTTTCCAAGCTGTTACAAGGCATGTGAAATACAGATCTAATTTACAAGGTTTTGTGCAACTGTGCATCACGAATGTAATACCTAGGTGGATCATAGATATTTATTTACAGGCCTAAAAATACCCTTAACACTTGCCCTATGAATAAAATATACTGGTTGCCTGGAAAGCTCCAGACCTTGAGCAGTACAGCTTTGACCACAGGATCCAGTGTGATTAGTGATACAACCTTACTTCATGAAAAAAATGAGGTCTGGAGGACTACAGCTCAACGTTATCGTCTTACTAATTTTTAATATGCAAAAAATCACTGAGTTCTGAGTTCCAAGAACTGCTGTCAGTTCTGAGTTCCAGGTTTGGCAGTTACACTCAGTGCTATGTGAATTAAAACAATGGTTTAGACAGTAAGGCATCACCAGTGAAACTAAACCATGGTGGTATTCTTTTGCAAATGGTTTTGAAAGAAATGCATAACTTAATATTTATGACTCTCCTGTGGATATTAAATTTTATTTTAGCATCAGCTAATGCAATAGAAGTTTAATACATAATAAAGCCTGTTAGGATTAATTTAGTAGTAAATTAAACATCTACCTATGAATACTACATGAAATTCATTCTTCAAGGACCTTTTTCAGAAGGAGACCTCGAGTCTGATATAGAAGTGTTCCTGTATTGATTTAAGGAGCTTTTCAGATGAGTAACGTGCTCTAGTGCAAGCAGCGTTTCCTTACACTTCATTACACATTTCATGGTGTGATGTGCCATCTAGTGTTGAATTCCCCAAAAGGGGGAAAACACTGCAAAATCCGTCATCAACAGTACACTTGGACAGTTAGTGGATTTTCTGAAATGTTGGGTGTTCAGGAATAAACTGAGCATAAACAGCAAAGAACGAATGTTTACATCTGTTTTTACTGACTGTTTAATTTAATGTTTGCCATGTGGTGTTCTGTTCAATAACCCTCATTGTCTGTGGATATACATCTATTAAAAAACTCTTTTCCCAGCTACGGCCGTGCATTTTGATGTTTATGCCTAAGGAAATGTTGATACTCATCCTGTGTGAGAGTGCACACTTCATGCTATACATACAAAGAAGTCGAATTACAAAGAGGAACAATTTTCTAAGGGCTTCTAAAGGTATTTAATGGGGCAGGGAAAAATTTTAATAGCCCCAGAGATTTTGTAAGGATTGCTCATACAATATGTTCTGTAATGCAATGGTATATTCTTTTAATAAACTTAATTTGTCAGTATTGACTTATTCTGCTTCTATCCTACAAACAGATGGGATTTCATGCAGTCCATATGTATGTTATGCATGCTTAAAGACCTTTTACAAATTTATTAATACCTGAGGGGTTTTTTCCTGCCTCACATAATAATTCATATAATGATATGTCATTCTTTTTTATCAAAACAAGAGGGAGAAATGGAGAAACTCACTATATCTGAGCTCTTTGTGTTTCTGATATTTGTTTTCTGTATTGTTCAATTTTCTAAATTAGCCTCATTTTTAACAGTTTCAGGCAAAGCAGTGTAGAAGCAGCTTGTTTTGTGGTCTGGCAGCCATCTCATCTGAAATGGGAACTATTTAAAGTACTTGCCAGACAAATACAACTTTCTCTTGATTGTAGTGGAAGACGGGAAATGGTTTGTAGTGAGTAATTTTACTATGATGATGAACTTCAGAATCACTGTGTTTCTGAGTTAGCAGCAGGTGAAGTGGTAGACTATAAATGGAAAAGATTAAATGGTACCTCTTACAAAAATGCAACACACTTTTATTTGAAATTTAATGTCAGTTGAAATACAGTAGAAAACTGCAGATCTTGGGGGGTTTTAATGAATTGATTACATTAAGTGTAAAGAGAGTAACTCTGAAATCTCTTCTGTTTTTATGTGTATAAGCCAATTATAACACTGCTCTTGTTGCATGTTAAATTTTGTAAAAACTTACATTGAGTCTTCTGTGTTTCTGTAACACAAAAAGAAGCAAAAAAAAACCTCTAAGCTAAAAAGTGATTCATACAATTCACACAATTCACTATCACTCACGGAAATCGGTGTTATACACCTTTCAGTGCATATTCATACAGACATATCACACATACAGTTTTTAAACCTTTATTAAGAATGCACATGAATTTAGGGTTATCTGACTAATATCTTGATTCACTGAGATTTAAAAATGTTACCTCACAAAATTAGTTTTTATGGGAATCAGAGTTATAGTAAGAGTGTGAAAGACCAAATAGTTCTGTTCATTAGAAAGCCCGTCTGCAGAATTCTAATTTCACAATATTTATTGGCAGTGGTGGTGGACTTATCGTGTGCAGCAGAAGGAGCTCAGCTTGACTGTTCAAATCCCAGATGGAACTTGGGCTGCTGGTGGTTTAAAAATTCTGTATTTGAATTACAAATTCCTGCAAATGTTGATGCAGAAGAATAATCATGGAACAGGAAGAAATCAGAAAGCTGGAAAAGTAGAACTGGTCTGAATATATTACCTTCCACTTCAGATGACGTTTTCCTGACACTGCTGATGTCTGACTAACAGCTCCAAATGTCAAATGAAGCACAACATGGCTTCTATACCCTAGGACAGGATGCTAGTCAGGCAAGTTATTAGTCTAGAGAGTCCTTCAATGCATATTAAGTCATATTAAGACATGAAATGCCATTTTTTATGTCAACACCCACAAAAATCTTTAATAACATTTTCATGGGCATTTAAAAAGAAGGAATTGATGCGACAGATTTCGGAATACTGCTACATTTGCACTGTCTTTAGCTGTCCTTCAGCTGCCTGCCTGCCTGCCTGTGTTACCTTTCAGTTTTAAAGCTTTGGGGATTCAAGCTTTTGAAACTCTCTGCTAGGATGTAAAGGTTGCATCATCAGTTTATAGAAAACATCATACCTGCTACTATGCACAGTAGGAAATAAACTCTGCAAAATGGATTTATTGAGAGATTTTGAAAGAACAAATGAAGGTGTATGTCATTTTGTATGTCTTTTTAATGCATAAAACAAAAAGCAGAAGGGACTCTTCTTCTTATGTTATCTTTTGAGGAAGTGGAAGGAAGAAATACACGTTCAGTTTTGTTGAATGAAAAAATACCACTCCAAGTATTGTTACAGGGGCACTGGGTGTCTGTTGGCCTTCGTGCCAGAGCAAATGCTGAGTGTTTTGTTTGGGGTTAACACTATGATTAAAGGTAGACTGCAAAATACACAAAAGATGGTTGAAAAGTCCTGAGAAAAATATACACAGAGAGAGAGAGAGAAAGAGTGAAAAAAGAAAGGAAGAGGTATATAATGGGCAGGAAGAATGAATGAGCAAACGAGCATTATGAATATATTTAAGGAAAAACAAAATAAAAGGGGAGGACCTGATAAAAAGATAGGAAATTACAAATTAAATATAGAGTACATAAAGATGAGGGAAAAGAGTTCTTACACGCCTAGAAACAGGTAGTGCTTCATAGAATCCTTAAAAAATTGTAATGCAAAATTATCAATGGAATCTCATTATAGATCAGGATATATAAGACTTTAAGTTAGGCTTTACTTTGATGTGCTTGCTATCCACCCTGGCATGATATATATACAAAAAACCACCCCAAAATGTGCTGCCTGTCATGTGTGATCTCCTACTTTTTTGAAAACCTGTTCCCATAGCAACATTGCTATTGCATGGTAGCTTAGGTATGTAAGTATAGCAAATTAAACTTACATTTCTATGTGTGCACATACCTTTTCTTGCCTGAATAAACACACACACATTGCCCGGCTACTCAGATGGCACAGTGTGTGTTTTGGAGCCCAGGACACTGGGTTGGGATCTTTTCTCACCCAGATACAAATGTATACTAGAACTTAATGAAGAGATACATTTCAATAATACCACAGACCCCGAGGCTGGAAAACCTAGAACTATAGATTAAGTCCATAATTATCTCTACATTTTTAAAGGTTTCAAAATGTATTTTTGAAAAGGAGTACTGTGTCGAAGTAGATTATTAACTGCAAACCTGAAATTCTGTCTGTTCTAAGGATTTACATTTAGTATGTATGTTACATCTTGAATTAGGAACGTTGTGCTAACCCAGCTGGAGCTTTGTACAGTTCTACATACTGGATTGCTTTAATGCAGAACTGCCTTGCTCTCTGATCATGCCTTGTCAACATTCTAATTGTGCTTTTTTCTGATCAGCGTTCCCTCTATGGTAGATATAGAAACGATTGTCATTTTACCTAGCTAAGAGAGTTAAATTGGGTATTTGAAAAGGTAATTAGAGTGATTGGGTTATGGAGCCAGAATTCTGTCAGGGATTTCGATGTTACTGAGAATGCAAAACGTGTTTAGCAATTCCTGGTCCAAATGCTGGGATGCAAAACTGACAGGTGAGAAAGTACTAAAGTAAAATAGACAGTAAGCTTAAAGAGCAAATTTTTATACTGCCCCTTTTCCTTTATTTATTAGTGGGAAGTACAGAGGTAGGGTGCTGTAGTAGGAAGTGTGGTGTGCTGGAGCCATCGCATACTTGAATTCACTTGAATACAG
Organism: Edolisoma coerulescens; assembly: GCA_013397115.1. Taxonomy (NCBI): domain Eukaryota; kingdom Metazoa; phylum Chordata; class Aves; order Passeriformes; family Campephagidae; genus Edolisoma; species Edolisoma coerulescens. The sequence goes on along the minus strand of VWZW01003082.1, from coordinate 1,049,869 downwards.
CACAGCTGCATTTCTACATCTTCTTCCAGCTCTTTCAAAAAGCTACTGAGTGTTTTCATGGAAGCAGAGCAGCTGCCCAAGAACTCTATCTCAGTTTTACTGTGCAGAACAGACAATTGTTTTTTAGCAGCTGCAGTAGAAAAAGTGCATTGTCTTCTTACAGGAGTAATTGGCTAATCATTAATGTGCCTTTTAGGTGATCTTACATAACGTCTTGGGCTGCTTTAAATGTTCCATACTTCCCACAGAACTTTGAAATAGGCTGTGTATTATATTTGTACAGGGATAGCATAAAATTACAAAATCATAGTATGTGTGAATTTATTAAGTCTTAGGGCTTTCTGGTTCTGGTCAATGCTGATTTATGATTGATAACAGCCATGTTAATACATATGTAGCAGATTAGGTGATAAGTACTCCTCCTACTCTTTTCTCCCATCATCAGTATTGTTTAGGGAACTGCCCTCTCATAAAGAAAACTGGTGATATAGGAAACAACTGTCCTTTGGTTCAAGGTGTGGACAATGTGCTGACATTCTTTGGGTACGTACAAGGAAAGAGTGTCGGGTTTGTAGGTCTGCTGAGGAGAAGACAACTCCTGTGGCAATTACGGAATCAGTTGGGTGTAAGGCTTTTTGTTCCTTTGTAACTGAACATTTTAACAGACTTTTAAACAACTGGAACCTGTATTGATAGACTTAAAAACCCCAAATTACATAAACAGATGCCACAGATAGTTTAGGTGTAGCTTCATTGCTGATGGACTGTAGAGGAATATTGCCTGTCTCTTTTCCTGGTTTTCATTATTTTTGCATGTTTCCTGAGATGCACTTTTAGACTTTAGCTTTAGTGCCAGCCATAATATCTGCTGCTGTAATATTCCTCTGTAATTCAGTGCTTTTCTTTGAGTTAGGGAGATAATAACTTTTTAATGAATTTTCTTTTTCTAGAAAAAATTATTACTCAATCCAAAAAAATTCTGTAGTGGCATTTCACTGTATGTATAATTTTTTTTCCAGACACTGACAAAGAGAAAACATGAGATGAAACATCAGAAATATGAATAAAGGTAGAGGAACTCATTGATTTGCTGCAAAACCTTTTCAAGGTAATTTATCAGCATTTCTAAAAAATATGTTCTTTTCAACTGGATTGGTACATTTGATATACTTCTTGTTGTTGCAGCTGAGACACAGACTGAAATATTTGAGGAACTATTGTTCTAAATATTATCCTGGATTTTTCAAAAGTTAATTTAGATTTAAAAGCATAGTTATTCTGAATCCTGCTTCTGTCTAATGCCTTATTTAAAAGACAAAAAATACATGGTTGTCAGATTTTATTGAAATGTGATGCAGAAAACAGTGGATGTGTGGAACTACTGTCATGTTTCTAGAACCTTTTTTGATCTAACATTACCTGAGCACCCAACACTTAGGAGACTCTGCAAAGCACCTGATATGAATAAACATTGGCAATTTTTTTAAGTCATCCTAAATCCAAGCACATCATGAACCTCATAGTAATTAAAATCTACACAGAGCAAAATTGTACTCTTTAATATAAAGCTAAAAGAATGTACCAGACACTGTGACTGAGTTACCTGCTGTTTGCCATTCTCTATGAAACGTGGTTTAGACTCAGTCTCTTAACAAATGTGTAGTAGAGGTTCAGAAAAAACCTGCTACAGGAAGTGGGGTTTTATTAATCTACCGAAGTCTGAACTCTTTCTAACTACTTGAGGCAGTTTCCTACATAAATTATTAGAAATAAATCACCTGGTCCTCTGAATAATTTACCAATACAGAATAAACAAGTTCATGTAAGTTGATTCTAGCAATTCTTCAAGATGTATGTCTGAGGCAACATTTCCATAGAAATCTCTTTAATTTGCCTGTACTAAGGGAGTCTGCCCAACTGTGGTGGAAGAGTAAAACCAGAGAGCATGAATAATGCAGTATTGAGTACAACTTGTGGTTACCCTTCAGCATTTTCCAGTCCTCAGTTTATAGGGACATTAACTTTTCTATCTGCATAGATTTTTGAGTGCAGCAACACTTGATTGATTAAACATGTACCAAGACACTAAACCACAGCATACTGGAGTGAAAACCAGGCCTAGCAATCTATGTGGTGAACTCCCAGAACCAGAAGAAATGTGCAGCTTTAGCTGACAGGTTTTATTACTGCTTTTTTTTTTCCTGTTCATCAGGTAATGACGAAAATATAAATGGTAACACATATAATAATGGTAAATGCAGTAATAACTGATCCAGAGCTGCAAAACAGTATTTCTCATGCCAACTTTATGTGTAAACTTGCACAAATCACTTATCTCTGCACCCCTACCTTGCTTGATCCAGCTGTGTATGATGGCAATGGAACTTGAGTGTATTATGACTGACTGCAGGTGAAAAGTGAACAAACATTTTTCTATGAAGAATAAAAGGGGGAAGGGCTCTCCGTTCACTCCAAAGGGAGCAGGATGACATCCAGTGTTTGTGTACTGTTATTTAAATGCTAAATAGAGGAGAAGCCATACGAGGAGTGGCTGCGGGCACTTGGCTTGTTCAGCGTGGAGAAGAGATTGAGGGCAGAGCTCATCGTGGGCTGCAGCTTCCTCAGGAGGGGCAGTGGAGGGGCAGCACCGATGTCTGCTCGCTGTGACAGGACCCGAGGGAACGGCTGGAGGGGAAATTAGGTTGGATATTAGCAAAAGGTTCTTCACCCAGCCCATGCTTGAGCACTGGAACAGCCTCCCCAGGGAACTGGTCACAGCACCAAGCCTGAGAGAACTCAAGGAGTGTTTGGATGATGCTCTCAGGCACAGGGTGGGATTTTTGGGGTGTCCTATGCAGGGCCAGGAGTTGGAAGCGATGCTCCTTGTGGGTCCCTTCCAACTCAGCATACTCTAGGATTCTATTTTCATTTACAATTTCCTACGTGAAAAACCTGTCACCTGAATCATCTGCTTCTGTTTCTAGCTGCATTAAGCACTTCAGAACTTCGGTTTACTAGAAAGCAAGTTGCACAGATTTGGATTAGATGGGTTGAGATGTTTATCTTGTATTGTATGACAATATTACCTTTCTGAAATCCTACTGAATTCTAGAGTTGCATATCTAAGGGTTAGCAGATTTCTGCAGGGAGGTTCCTGCATCGATTCTGCCCTGATCAGACAAGCATGTGTTGCTATGGCAATGGAGATTATTGAGCATGAGCATGCTGTTTCAGCTGGGTGACAAAGATGAAGTCTAAATTTTAAATTGATTTTTATTTTAAAATTAAGGTGAAAATTTTGTCAGTCAGCCTTAGGAGCCCTATGTAAACTTCTAGAGTAAATTAGAATGTTACTAACAACTTTATAACTTTGCTTTCTATTCTGCAGTTGGTGATCTTGATGGGCATGGTCACTCTAACAGAGAAAATGGAACATACAGCTTTCCTGGTTTAGTTTCCAGCTGCAGAACACAGTAGTAGCACTTAACTATAGAAAATAATTTTTAAAGCAGAGTAGCAAACATCAATCTGTGTAAATACATTATTGCCCATGTATGTTTTACCCATCTTCATCAATGCATTAACTCTGCCAGATCATCTGGCAGTTATGTAAGGAAAATTAGTCAGTGTGAAAAGGAATACCTTAGTTTCCATGGAGCTCCTCCAGCTTTCATGGGCATGTTTGTAGGTTAGAACTGTTCTGTGGGTAGAAAAAGCACTGGAATAAATGGAGCACAGAAAGGCAATGTGAAAAGATACTGAAGAAGAAAGAAATTACACAATAAGGAATAATTAACATTAGACACTACACAGGTAAATACTTCTACAAGTTACCAGATCACTCTGACAGGTACACAAATATTTTTCTCTTCTTAACATCTCTAGATTTTAAGGAGTCAAAGACATTGCTTATTATTAGCAACATAGAAACGCACCATTAGGAATTCCTTTAATTTCTAGTTTGTAGATTTTTGTTTAGTTGGTGCTATACTGTGCCCCATTATTTCTGGACTTGCCATCAGGTGTAGGTTAAAAAAGTTTCCATGAGATCGTGGACTCGTACATCTTTTTCTAACAATTCTGACTTACAGAATAGGAGTAAATAAAATTAATCTTAAAATCTAATTTAAACCTACTCTCTTTTAATATGAAGCCATTTCCCCTTGTCCTTGGGCTAAGTATCTCAGTGAATGAGACACCACTTTCCCCCACCTGCAAAATCCCAAATACCCACAAATGCTGTAGAACTCAGTAGGAACAAAACTGAGAGTCAGCTTGATTAAAAAAAAAAAAAAAAAAATCAAAAATCTTTCATCTAGCAGAGAATTACCATTTTTATAGTGGAATATGCAAAGCAGCAGTATTTTCATTAGCTTTGCAGATTGCAAGGTACCAGTTCTCCGTGCTCAGTGATCTTTGTCAAAAGGCAATTGTGTCTGACTGGGCATTCCAGTGGATTGACTGTCTCAGCCAGCAACAGGCACCCAGCTGTGTTTGAACTGATTGAGTGTCCCCTGTAAATCTAATTATAAATACAAACAATATCATCAAGGGCTCATTAAGAGGGTAATTACTAGTTTTGGAAACATCTCTAATGAAACCCTGCCATTCTAGAACTGCAGTTAGAAGTCACAAGCTAATTTTAAAGCATGATGTCATAAGTCTCTGGACTAAATGTAGTTTTTCCAGCAGAAGTTTTGCAAATTACCAGAAACAGAGAATTCAGTAATGAATTAGAAGATGAGCTTTCTTCCATAGCTGACTTTTCAGTGCAAGTCCAACTTAGAGAGCAGATTGATGGTAAAGTTAAGGAGAGTTTTAAATGCAGTAAGCTCAGGTTTGAATTCTCTGTAAAAGGAGAAATGCAGAAACAAACGAATTTAGAATCAGTTGTGACCACTTAAAAATGCAGTCTTTGGTCAAGGGTATAACTACTGTCTGTCCAAGCAGCTGGCCCTGATGCTTGTGCTGCTCTAGAACCATGCAGACACCCAACTATTGTCCCTTTTCCAGCCATACAGTATTAGAATTCAAACACTGCTATTTTTCTAGGAGAGCTTCTTAACCAATGAACATTTTCTTTGCCAACTCGGGGGCAGTTCTAACACCTGGATGAACTAAAAAGAAAAGTTGCATTTCTTGACGCATCCAATGAAAGTTTGTATTACAATATGTACCATATATCTCTCCCATTTTATGTGAACTGTAACACAACAGTACTTGTTTGTCTACAAAATACGAATGTCTTTAAATTCAACTGTGGCAGAATTGTGGTACCTCTTTGGGAATCCTGGATAATAACTGACAACTGCAAACTAGGTTTGAAACTTGCATTGGGAGTTGGTTCGTCATGTTTCAGTAAAATTTTGCATCTCAAATTTAAAGAGAAGTGGAAGTGGGAGTAAAGACAGGCTTGCATCAAGAATGTAGCACTTCTATTCAGCCTTGAAATAAGCCTGTAAAATAAGAGTGCTTAGGAGGTAAAAACTGGAACAAGTAATTGAATACATAAATAAAGAGTAAGGAGAATTTTTCAAGAGATTCAGTACCTTCTTCTGTTCTGAAGTTTGCCCACCCACTCCTACATACCACCTCCTGTGGTGCAGGACATTTTAATGTAATGTGGGAGTTTAGCATACAAATTCCTACTGACTGCATTTGTGCAATAGCTTCCCACACACCTTTTGAAATAGGGTGCCTTATTTAGAAAAGTAAATGAGTCTTATAGCTATGTCCCAAACTACATGTGCAGTGGGTTGAAAATTACCCATTACATCCATTTTGAATTAATAGGCATTTCATAATTTTTAACTTTGCTACTGAGACAAGTTTGTGCACCAACTCTGAGCAGCTGGAAACACGGAGAGCGGTGGTCCTGTGCTGAGGACTGGAAAGCTGTAGATGCTGCACCTTGAAACAAGGACCTTGCAGAGGGTTAAACCACAATACCACTGAAGTCCAATCTGCTCTGGTACTGACTCACTGCTTGCCTTGATGACACAGATGGAGCCTGGGAGAAAACGAGTTCTTTCTCTGCAATTCATAACAGAGTTATAGTAAAGATGACGTGACAACAGCAGAGGAGTAATTAACAGCTTATCAGTAAAAGTTTGTGACAAGTCTCATGAGCTCTCAACGACCTGCTTTGGGCTGCTTCACTCGGTTTTGTGTCTTGCAGGGCGCTCCACAGCCTGCTCCTATTTGCTGAAGGCAGCCAGAGCTTCCCAGCCTGTTTTGGTGCTGTCGGTTGGTTCCTGGTTGCAACTGGAACTCAGAGCTGTTCTAGTAAAACAGATGGAATGTGAGGTCAGGTCTAAACCCTACTGCTCTTATTATTTATCCAACTTGACTAATTTCAGCAGATAAAAATATGGCATTTCCTGTTTTCAACCTGCCATTTCTTTGCAAAAAAATATTTTTGTGGATCACGTGTTTGTACATTTCTGAAAAGTCAGTCTGAGCCTGACCTTTCTATTCACTTTCTATTCATTAGTGAAATCAGACAAATCAGTTTAATTTCTCAATTTACTAATTGGAGTACAGGAAATAGAAACAAACAACAAACAGTAACGAATTAAGTTGTTTACTCTATTGGTCTGAAACATTAAGGAAACAATACTGACTGAACATACACTTAGCATTTACAAAAGCCTTTCTGAAAGGAGTAAGTGCACAGTTTCTTACTCTATTCCATTGATGTATCTTGCTTCTTAAGGGCTTGATGCTAAATGCTGATTCCCAAGAACAGCCTTACATTAAGTATAAGAAGAGTTTTTCCTGTAGATTTGATCCCAAATCCTGGCTGCTTCATTGTACAGAAATAGGGCTATGTTAAACTTTAGGAAGTATTACAAAAACCGTATTTAGCTGAAAAACTAAATAAAAATTTGAATATGTAAGTATTTAACAGGGGCTAGAAGTAAAGAATCATAGCAGCAGTATTTCTTCTTGGGCACCTCACTGTTTTATGCTTCTGAAAAAACCACTTGCTAGTAGTTGGTCATACTTGGGCATACATCCAACAGGTCATTATTACATTGAAAAAGTAGAATTATTTTCTGGATTAACAAAACCTGGCAATTTTTTTTTTAAATAAATTTGGTAAAACTCTCTAACTTTTGCTATGAACCAAACTATTTCCTCACCTCAATTCCATGAGATGTCATCACAGAAGGTATAAATTTTACTTTATAAATTGAAAATTTCTAGACTGGTCATAAACATATGAATTAGGTAATAAAACTTGTCTTGTTCTTCTGTTAAGCTGCAACAGAGACAAATTCTTGTGTAAACTAGATGATACTCATGTTTTAGAGTATACTACTGTCTTGTGTGTTTATGTCCTTGTCTCAGTGGTAATAAATTAGTGATCCTCCTCAGAAAGTTAATAACAAAAACAGCTGGAAAAGGAATAACATGATGACCTTGAATTTATTGCACAGGCTGATCTGAACTGGGAGATGAAGTTAAACTATGGTCTGTACTCTTATAATGGAAGACATGAAAAAATGGCAAAATACAGTGAGACCTGTGGTCCTTAGGTGAGTCTCAACTCCTTAGCTAGGAGCTGAGACATCTGCAGAGCTGAAGTGAAGAGACCAGAGCCAGGCAAGTCTCTCACCATGAATACTAGAGGTCTCTGAAACCTGCAGTGCTAAATGGCTTTCAGCTAAGTGGAGATAGAAAACATTGTCTCTTTTTCTCTATCTCCATGTATAAATCCAGATCCTTTACTGCTTCTCACAGGACACATGCTCTTAAGACACATGATCTATACATGGGTCCTGTGCAAATATTTGATAACTTCAAGATTCCCAGACAGCTGTGCTCTTTACTGTTTAGCAATCCAACACCACTCTCTGCTGGCCAGTTGAGAACCTAGGGAGCTTTAAGTTAACTCTTGCTATGTAGATTTTGATGCAGGATAATCAAATCCCAGTAACTGCAGTCCCAGCTAGCTACATGTTTTTTCCTTCTCTCTCATGAAGTCAGAATTTTCCTTTTGCTTTGATGAAGTAGATTTTAAAAACAAACACAAATACATCATAGCCCCACAGACATCATTTTACCAGCCCAGCCTCTCACTTCTTCCTGCTGCCTGACATTTCAGTTCTCTTCTCTGATTTCCTGACACCCTTAAGCTCTGAGCTAAATGCTATCTTTGTATAGGCATCCCTGCTAAGAAAACATGGGTTTCTTTAGCTAATTTGCCATTATTGAAGCATTTGGTCTCTCTCCAAAAAGAGACTCTACATAACATTTGATTGTTAACAATTTGCTTCTGTCTGTGTGGAAGATTTTCATGCTGTGTTTGGCTTTGGAAGGTTTATTTTTGCATAAGGTGCTGAGATTTAAGCACCATTTAAGCAGGGAGAAAAAAACTTGAGCTTAATGACAATAGCCTGGTTGGAAAGGCTTGGATCAAAGGCAAGGAGAAAAAGGCTTTTATCACTGGATTAGGAGCCAAAACTAGACTGAGGAACTTTTTGATGGAATATTTGGTGTTTGTTTTATCTTTCATGTTCATAGAAAGGTTTGGGTTGAAAGGAGCCTTAAAGATTATCTTGGGCCAACTCCCCTGCAATGGGCAGAGACACTTCACACTAAACCAGGTTGCTCAAAGCCCCATCCAACCTGGCCTTGAACATTTCCAGGGATGGGGTATCCACAGCTTCCCTGGGCAACCTGTGCCAGTGCCTCACCACTCTCTCAGTAAAGAATTTCTTTCTGATATTCAACATAAGCCTACTGTCTTTCAGTTTGAAGGCATTCACCCTTGTCAAGTCACATCCTATTTTAGTTCTACTTTTCTTCATTGTATCATAGCCTGGCATAAAAGTACTAATGGACATAATAGGAACTCCAAAAATGTGAAGTAACATATACTTACCAGTAGATGGAAAAACAAGGATGCACCTTCATAGGGGATTAATGGCTTTGGAACCCAGATTCAGTTCAGCAGATGACATCACTAACAAGGAATGCATGATGCAGAAAATGCTTTAATTCACACATTACGTTTTTCTCAAGTATTCTTTCCTCTATCCAAGAGTAGCACGGCTGCTTTGCCCTTCCTCGCTTGCAAATGATCTGTAGACTGAAGATGATTTAATGACAAGAGCACAAATTTGGAGTTAAAGGTACATGATTAGATTCTGCCTAAAGGAACTTGAACGAGTTACCTAGGTCTGAGTCAAACAGGGACAACAGTACTTCCTTCATCTAGAAATAACACAAGAGCTCAAGGCTGAAGCAGTTACAACAGAAGTGAGGATTTCACACGTATCAGAGATTATATCATTCTTTGCTTTATGATTTTATTCCCACTAAAACCTCTTTAACAATTCACTGCACAATATCCCCTTCCAAAGGTCCTTCCAGACACCTGAACTGGGTAAAGCAGGGCTGGCCAATCCATGTTTTGGCACCTACAGGATGTGGTTTGGTTTGGTCATTGAATGTTCTCATGATGTGGACAGGCAAGAATCCCTTTTACTGCCCCCCTTGCCAGTTTTGTCTCCCAGATCTGTTTACAGATTCCACTGTCATCGTTGATCTGTACTGGCCCCAATAGCATTTAGTTGTGATAAGTATTTTATGAGATTTCCTAGATTGTAATCTTGCCTTTATTTTTTATACAGGTACAAAGGCTCTGCTAGCACAGCAGTGTTCCTGGCTAATCTTAACCTGCTTAGACCCGTACTAGAATCTTTCTTTGACTACCTCAGACATAACACAATCTCAAAAATACTAATAGTGATGAAAAAACTTAATCTGTAGGCACAGTATTTGCATGCAGTCAAACTTACCATCTGTCTTGATGAATTTACTCACATAAGGTGACATTTCTAGTTATACATGGAATTGCAGCTTGATCAATAAATCTGCCTTCCCAGAAAGGTTACTAGATGTGAGTCAGTGGTTACAAGCAAAGTGAAAACTTTGAGGTACCAGATTTATCCATTATTCAGCAGTGCAATAAGAAAACAGAGCTGACAGCATCTGCAGCACTTTTTAAAAAATACATTATCTCTTTTGTACATCATAGTACTATACACCAATCCACTCCATGTAGTTGTAATGTCCAATTTGTGCTTTAATCTGAGCACGTAAATGGGAGTGGATAATTTGTGCCTCAGATTGTTTTACTCAAGAGTTTGAATCAAGATGAAGTTTCTTGCTTTTTAACTCCGATAGAAAAAAGTTCCTCCAGTAGCAGAGTCTGCATATGTACAATTGTTTCAGGACAGGAAACATCTTGTGGATATCAAACTTAGGTCTTCATTTCCCTGCAATCCTGTATCTCTCAGGCAAAATTAACACAGATGCCATTCAATGTTACCTGAAAAACCTCTTTAACTTATATACTACTGCCCTCTACTGCACATATGTGTATATATATAGAGAGAGAGAGAAAGCATTAAAACAAACTTAACATCAATATTTTTAGTAAAACATTGCATATGAATTTCTTGCATTTCCTGGGCTCATACTACATTCTGGTTTAGTCTAAAGGATTCTGATTTGGGAGCTAAATATTCCACTTAACTCACTTGTTGATCTGAATGACCACAAAGGACATTAGTCTTAAACCAAAGCAAGCTATTAAGCTAGAACTTTGGAGGAAAACCACAACTCAAGCAAGAGAAAGTCCACATCATTTCTCAGAACTGTAATCCCATCACTAATGAAATCATTTCAGATGGCCCAGCAAAATAGCATCAGACAATCTGCAGCTGCAATTTTGTTATCTGAAAGGTGCACAAGCTGTGCTAACACCAGGGTTACATCAATACTCCATTAGACCACACGTGTCTCTCATGGCTTTGCATCACTCCACCAGGCCTATTATCATCCTGTCCTGCCCTTCCCTGTGCTCTCAGCCTTCCCAGCTTCTCGCAAGGATGGGCACATGGCTTTAGTGCAAGACTTTCCCCATCTTAATAGGGAGCTGGAAGGCTACATTCCCCTTTTTTCTGCAATCATATGGGGTCAATGAACCTTGAGGCAGGCACAAACAAGATCCATACTGGGACAAGATGTCCAAATAGTTGGCATCTGGGGCACAGAGAGGAACAGCAGTCACTAACATTCAACTTGTATTACAGTCTTTATCATGTAAAAAAACCCCAGATGCTTGCAGAATCACTGTCTAGCATTACAGTTTCTTCAAAGACACAATGTGCTATTTCTAATTGGAAAAAGATTGTTTTATACAACTATAAAACTGTATGGTCATCATGCACAGGTTTGTGGATCAGTTTGGAAACCAACAGTATAAAGGCAACTGCAGGCATTTAAAACACTTCAGGATTGAGGAACTAATTTCAAAATAATTACCTTAGCAGAATATAAGGCATCCTGAGAACTTTTTTTTTTTTAACAGAAGATGAGCAAGTAAGATGCAAGCAAAAAGAAATGGAGTAGTCCCACACCTCCATAAATTCAAGAACAATTAACAGTGAACTCCAAATGTACCACAAGACAGTAGGTGCATTCGGAAGATTAACCAAGAAGAAATAACTGTGAGAGACACCAAGCACCTTTAGGGAAGAAAAACAGCACCAAGTTTTCATTTCCTCTGAGAACTGAGATAGCACATTATCCACAACAGGAGACAATCTGTATTAGATTAACTTTATTATATTATCAAATTTGACAATAAAATATTCAAAATCTATTGAACACATTCATACACAAGAACATATAAAATGCTAGGTCTCAGAATATGTTCTGTACAAAATACTGGTTAGTGTAGAGCAGCAAAGTCATTGCCAAACATTCCCTGAATTTAAGAGGGCCTTGAACACACTGTGTTCCAAGAACTACCTTAATACCAAACATTCCTTCCTTTGGTCTGCAAATCCTTTGCAATTATTGCTAGTTATTGAAGCTTTCTGTTTTTATACAGAATCACATAGTGACTCTGAACCTCTTCACAAGTACTACAACGACAGCTGAAAGCTTCTTCAGCATTTTCTATACATGTTGTCAAAAATAAGAAACACATTTGGTCCTCGAGACTAGTTTTGGTTTCTGAAAATATCCTGGACAAATAAAACTAAGTAAAAATTATGGGAAGAGACACAAAATTAATGCTTTAGGTATAATGAAGATACATTAGTGAATTCAAACATTTCCGCTGTGCAGCGTGGCAAAGCACCTGAGTTAATCCTCTTATCAAAGTGCCACATTCTCCTTTAATATTTCTTTTTCAGACCGCTCTCCCCACATGAATCTAGAAAGCTCAAAGCACGTGGCTGCAGCAGGCCTGTAACAGTAATGCTCAGTACTGTCCTTGCAGAGGGTGGTGCTGCAGAGAGCAGCCACTCCTCCCATGCAGAGTGCAGTGGTTCCATTTCAGCAACTGAATAATGCATTCACTTTTCAATGAGAACTGCATCCTAATATGCAAGAAACTGCAAATGAAAGGGCTGATGATCATTTGGTAGGGGAAAAAAAAAAACCAAAAAAACAACAAAACCACACTTCCTGGACATAAAACTACAGCCTGCAGATCCACCACATCCAACCAAAGAACACCAGAAGCACTGTGCTTGCTCTCACACAGTACTTAGGACTCAGGTACACACATTTCTTTACAACAAGGCTTCATAGTGACAAACATAAACAAAAGCCTTGAAAAACCTTCAGCTTCATCTTACCATGTTAACACAAGTTTAAGGAGATGCTCTAGGGCTTGTCTACTAATGGAAAACTGGTTTAGAAATCTTTAGGTTAAAAGATAACAGCCAACTAATCTCAGAAACACAGAACTTGGTTGCCAAAATTAGAAAAGAATAGAAATTAGAAAAGAAAAGACCCTCTTTTTGGGGGTCACAAAAAGTGTATTTTAGAAGTACTAAAAGAAAGAGGGAAAAGAACAAGCATTTTTTGAATCATGTATTTTGCAACTTCAAATCACAAAAAACCCTGAAGCTAAATTCTTGATATGAGACAGAAAATGCTACTGACCAATGGGTAAGGATCCAAATGAAGCTTAAAAACATTCTCCAGATCAGGTTAAGAATTGTTTACCTACATTGTTTTCTCATTTTTCAGCCCTTGATGTCTGTGTTGGCATCCTGCAATACAGCCTCCAGCTCCACTCAATCCAGTGCTTACTAACAGGCATTCTCCTTCAGCAAGAAATACAGATTGTGATCAGCCGTTTTCTGTAATTTATTCAAACAGCAATTTATTCAAAAATTGAGCCAGACCAAGGAAGAGCTTTACCATCTTTGAGCAGTCTTGGAACACAAGCCTGAAGCTTATCCAGCTGACAAGCCCTGCGTAAAACAGATCACTTGGCTAAAGGGCAATTTTTTGTGGTGATTTTTTGGGGGATTGGGTTTTTTCCGCCTCCTTGTTGTTGTAGGGTTTTTTATTTTGGGCAGGTTGGTTAGTTGTGGGTTTGGTTTTTTTTTTCATTTCAACAATTACACATTACAAAGGCTGTGGGCAACTCAGTACTTACTCTGGAAAAGTCTAGGCAATATTGCTGCTGAACTGTGGGCTCCTGGGCAAGTGAGAACAAGATTGATGATCCATTTTAAAAAACCAGGAAAATGTCTGCACTCCCTCAACATAAGTACTAGGAAAAAATGCAGAGGGAGAAATAAAGCTATATAAGGAAGCTAAAACCTAGGAAGATATTTAACTGTTGATGACCCTAGTTCAAGTTGTTTTGAATTAACAAGAGATTTCTGAATTAAAACTTAAAGCCATAAAACTAACTCCTGGTTCCATCTGACAATAGCAAGAGTTCAAGCTCATCAGTTCAACTCATGTTATTGATATGCCCAATGGCAGAAAACATTTTAGGCATGCTATCAAAACAGTTAAAACTTTACCCTTTAGACAAATTCCGTTTCTTAAGTAATGAATCCTTAATAGTTTGATGAGTTTCTGAAACTCTTAAAACATTTTTCTTGGAGAACCTAGCATTTTGAAAGCATTCAAAACTGTGTTTTCAGAAAACTAAGTGCAGTCTAACCGAGTGACTGGTTTTAAAGCAAGCACGAGAGAATTTTTGCATAAAAATATTTCTCCAACAGGACTTCTGTAATCAAGGTGGTGAATATGATGGCCTTTAGGCCAGCATTTCTGTGGAGGTCAGAGTTGAAATTATTCTATTTTAAGATTGAGTAAAACGATACTGCAGGAAATTACAGAATTGCATGTTCAGCAATTTATAGAAATATTTAAGGAACCACTTATCCCGACTTCTTGAAACAGCAAAAAAGAAACTTGTAATCTATGGGAAATTACTTTTAGTCTTAAAACATTTCTTTTCAGTGGAATGCAATGTTGATCTAATCACTGCTTAGGTAACTGGATCAGAGCCAAAGTATTTGACTGAGAACAGGGCTTATACTCCATACAACATCATGCTGGCTTCCACTCCCCACCCATTTCAGAAGTTTACTTTTCTTTTTTAAATACTGCCCACCATCCATTATCATTTCCACTACAGAAGGTTGTTTTTCACCCAGAAATGCAATTCCACACTGTATAGATTGTTTACCAGTATTCAATTAGCTTTGATTTATGTGCTACTCCACACTCCTACAGTTATTACAAGCACCAACAGCAGTTTAGCTTCATTCACTCACTGATAAATAAAGCACAGGCTGAAAATTCCTCAGACTCCAGACTATGCAATCAGGGATTCTAGAAGTTGATGAGCAAACAATTTCTTCTTTCTAAAATAACCCAGTAGGGTACCTAATAAAGAAGCTTCAAGTAATTCACACATCGATCCTTTCCCCCCTCCCCAGCTGTAATAAAAAAAAGTCTGGATTACAACAATGGTAGCACAGCTCCAGGCAGACTTCTTCAATATCTTACCTAGTAGATATGCACATTTACAAACTAATCCACTGGGAACTGTGGATCAGAATATGCAAGACCCTTTCAAAAGCTTACTGTGTTTCCCAAATTGTTAATACCATTCCCTCGGGCATCCAAAACTGCCATCCTTCCCAGCCTTCTCACTCCAAACCTGCAAAGACCACACAAAGGAGCTCTGGGATCTATGACTCCATGTGGTATGTGCAAGGGGCTGCACTATCTCCAAAGGAAGGTCTGTATGACCATTGGACACAACACCAGAGGCACCAAAACGCATAATTGACAAAATTTGCAGAATGTGAAAATACCATGAAGCATCATAAACACAAATCAGAGACAAACGGTTATTTAGGACACCAAGCAACTTGAACACAACCTTTAAAAAACGCAAAATAAATAATTCAAATATCTAAATATCGAGGGATTAAAAGGCATTTCCCCATATTTGAGGGAAGGCATCACAGGTGAGGAAAATAACTATCAACACAAGGTTATCACAAATCAAAGAGCAGCTTTTTCACATAGGAGATAGTAGTATCATTGGACAGCATTTCAATATGCTCGCTCCCTGTAAGCTCAAACATCACCACTTGCTGTTTTTGCATGTCCACCCACTTTTTACATTGCAAGGCACTCTGTAAGTTCACTGTACCATCCCCGTCGCTGTAGAAAATCTTGGGTTCTTTGTCAGGGAAGCTTTCATAATGGAAAGAATCGGGGGTTTCCACGCCCGCGCCGTACAGGCAGTGGGTGCGCACCCCGGGCGGCGTCATCTGGTACAGCAGGGGCTCCGTGTCCTGCCGCATCAGCCAGCCGTCCTCGAAGTCAATGTCCCGGTAGAACTGCCGGTAGTCCCGCAGGGTGTAGTTGGCCGTGGGCGTGCTTACAAAGACCTTGTCTGAAGGCCACGAGTAGTTGTAGGGGAGCATCCAATTCGTGGAAACTGCTGATCTCTGCTGGTCTCTGATCTTGAGCGAACTGATAACAGGGATTCTGTTGTTGTCACCTTAGGAAAAGAAGTGGAATTTCATTCTCCATAAAGCAAAGCGTCAGTCTGCAGCAGCAGCAGCAATTACCAGCACTCGTGGCGATAACATGAATAATAAGTTTGTTCCCCTGGCTTACAGTGACAATTTGAAAAGTTTTTCCTCATTTATGATTGTCTTGTTAATTAACTTCTGTAAACTGAATTTTAATAACTTCCAAAATTTAAACATGAGTTGATGAATGACTCTAAAAAATGGCTTAAACTAACACATGACTAAATGATAACTTATATGCATCTTTCTGCATATTTTAACAATTGTTCTTGCACCTTCGCAAAATTAAAATCTGCTTAATAAATGGACGATATAGTGATTACTTTTAAAAAAAATAACAAAACCCTGAGACAGCCACAAGTTTATATTCCTTGTTTGTTTTCATTATCACAGTGGCTGTCACACCTTAAATCTTTTGTCAGCTGAACTTTGAACTTTATTTTCCATTATTAGATCTAGGTGCTTACAGCATGTAGTGGCCCAGGTCAACCATGCCATAAAAATTGAAATGCTGCAACCGAAACCACTATTCCTAAAAAATATACTCGGGTGCTATTTCAATTCCATGGGGTGGCACTATTGCTTCAGCAAAGAGACACAAAGCACGGTATTGCCATCTTTAGGAGGACTACATGGAGACATTGCTAGTCTGAAACAGATACAGAAAACTCAAATGCAAAGCAAGAAGCACAAAGGTCCTGAAAAATGGGTTTCATGATACTGTGTGGTGTAAGCACATCCCTGTGCACTCTCACCACTAAGCTACTGAATACTGCTTGGCAGTTTTCAGCAAAGAAGGTCCCAGTTCTGACCTGAACAATGAAAGGAATGTGTACAGCATTTATTTCCAGTAGAATAATCAAACACAGAACCTGACTATTCCAGCCTGCTCTTACAGAACTGTTACAAAGTGCTTCTCAAATCCTTTACTTTTTTCATAAGTGAAGAAGTACTGGATGGCCAACACCATGTGTAAGTCTGCAGACACAACACTCACAACAAAACATCAGGTCTAAGGAAGACACTGCTAATATTTCAACCTTCAACATTTCAGAAACAGAAACAAACCACTGTGAGCTTTGTGTCTTTGCCCACTGTAGTGGGATCTAGCAAAGCACAGGTATAAGTAGCTGAAAGTATCACAGAAATATCCAGAAAACAATTCTATCCATGTACTGTCTACCACTTTGATAACAGAACTGCAGATCTGACACGAAGCTCCTAGGCACTACAGGTTATAAACAGGAATGGGAGCAGAAAGAACGCATTCCTAGAGTGCCTTGTCTTTCCTGCTGAAATGCAGTGTATTTTTTTTAAAGCAACAATGCATAATAATGCATACTAACCCTGATAACTTCAGAAACTCTTAAATAGACTAATCCAATCAAAGTGCTGATGGTGCTGCTTGACTACAGTTATATGAGATAGAAACAGCCTAAAACTGTACATACTGATATTATGTTTGCCCATTCAAATTTCCCACATGATTCTTAAATTTCTGCTTGAAAACATGAAGTTTAGTACAACAGATACACAGATAAAAATATGACTAACTACATTTTAGTAGAAATGTAGCTATTCATTATGCATTAGCAGAATTAGCCACTTTGCTTCAGATGCATTATAAAGTGTAGACAAGGTATGAAGCACAAAAGTTTAATCCAACAGAAACATGGGACCGTGGAATTACATAATCGTGTAATTTTATGAAGGTGATATTAACATTGTTCACTTCTTGCCATTTCTGTAGCATGCAAATATGTCAGACAAAGCCTGTGGGGAAAGGAAAATCAATTTTTACAGTGCCATTTCAACAGCTTTAACAATGTGTAAATTGGATGTTTGCATTGAGTCAAGTTTTCTAATAGTAATGGAGTAGTGCACTACTGTTCAGAATCAAATGCCTTTGCTAAGCAAAGTATTCTTTGCTCTGTCCATGCATGGCTGGCTCTTGCTGTGTGTTTTGCATTTTGATGAAATCCAGTTTTTGATGTCAGCTTTGATTAGGAAGAAGATAGTGGCTATCCAAAGCTAACAAGTCAGAAACAAGCTACAAAACCAAGGCAGAAACATCATGAACTGAATGTCAAAGCACATGATGTAATTATGGTATCACATGATGGGGTAAGTGAACACTCTCCATCATTCACTTTCAGTTACTTAGTGAAATACATTCTGCTGCTTTATTCATTTTTTTTGGTTTTTAGTCTCTGGCATATCCAGTGTGCTAAACCCAAGACCTCAATGACTCACTTTCCTAATCTGTAGAGTTATAACTTTCACCTGACATTTACACTGTGGACACCAGTTCCACACCCTGTCTACAAATTTCCTTTAATGTTAACCTCAAGCAGCTGTGTGATCTTTAATCAAAGGAAACTGCTGAATGCTTTGGAGTCCTTGGTAGCTTTGCAATACTGAACAGAGAGCAATCAGGCTGGTGGCAGAAGGGACAGGAATAGAAGGCATCAGGCCAAACAGCAAATGACACAACAATCTGCTGAAAAGAGGTCAGGAGAGGTCAAGAAGGGAGAAAGCTCCTGGTTACAGATGTGAGAAAACTCAGTCCACCCCCACAAATATGAAAAATAACAGTTGGGTTGCAAGGCTTGAAACATCAAGTTGTCATCACTTACAAAAAAGTATTTTTACCTTCGTGGTACCTTAAACTCTCATCCTGCAGTCGTACAGAGCTCCAGTAAACAGTGTCATTAGTATTGTGCACTACACACAAAATACAGTGCGAAGCCCCAAATTACCTACCTGAAGCCAGCACATGGAGAGTTTTAGCCACTCCTCCCCATGGAGCACCTAATGACACATAATCCTTGATGTACTTGTCTTTCCAATCCTGGGGCTGTCGGTTGAGGAAGTAGAGGGTGTATAGATTGCCCATACTGTGGGCAATTAGGACAACAGGGCTTCCATATTGCTCATACAGTAACTCTATCATCTTGCGAAGTGCCACAAAATAGTCTTCATTCTCATCTAAAACAAACAGATTACACAGTGATAATTATTAATTGTAAATGCTAAGCTTTAAAAAAGATACACTTTAAAATAATTGTGTTGAACTGTCTGTGGAATTAATAATTCAAAGCTTAGAAATTCCAATATTAAATGGGAGGGGTGGGGGTTTTGTGTGCACATGCTTTGCTGAAATGGGGTTTTTCTGCAGTTTTGTTCTGTCTTTAAGGAACTTTTAAGTGGCAAGTTATTTAAAGAAGAAAAAGAAAGAAACCATAACACTGAACTTGCATTTACATCCAGGAGTACCCAGGTCCCAAGAACTAATCAAAATTAAGTTTTTAGATATAATTGTACAGGGTGGGAGAAGAGATTCAATACATTATTTGCTGGCTGAGAGAGTCAAAACTTTGTTTAAGTAACAGTATATTATTTACTTGGTGCCTTTCTCCAGTCATAAGGTGCTCCTCTTACATCTTCATCACGTTTGTAGCCCCAATCTACTAAACTCTGCACCAACATATAAAAGTAACTTCCTGTAAACATCAGATAAGAGAGAAACAAAACAGTAACAAGGTTAGCAGGAGAAACAGCTGTCAGACACTACTGCAAAACAAAGTTCCACAGGTATTATCTCTGACACTATACAGACAGACACTAAATCTGCAGTTTGCTTTTAACAATCTAGAAAGCTGCAATGCATATCAAACAAAACGAGTTATGCTCACTATCCCCCAAAACTGAGAGAACATCACTATTAAAACTTCTTACTAGTTGTCTGATCTCTCAAACATTTTGGCAGCAAAACGTAGTATATGCAAAGTGGATAAATTTTACTCAGCAGAGGAAAGTTTACCCTTGAACTGCAACATAATAATTTCTGAGGGGTTTTCATCAGAGTCATAGCTTTTTTCTTGTTTGCAAATTAATGTCAGGTAGGGTATAAAGGTTGGCCTGGACTACACTAACATTTATTCTTGGAAACAAATGCTTACCGTGTACCCCAGGGCAGAAGCCTGGAAACTACCCCAAAACTGTTTTTCTCTCTCTGGGGTAGTGGATTAAGACTGAAGTAACTGAACATAAATCTTTAATAGCAAAGAAAGGAAACAGTTGCACACTGCATATTGAAAGATGTTACATATTACAAGGTTTGACACATAGGATTCAAGTATTACCACGACTTCATGCCTCCAGTAACAGTGTCAGAACAGTCTACTGAACATCAGAGTGATATTTAAGTTTTGAGCAGAACCTCACTCATTAGTCTTGAGTCCCTCAAGTGCAGAATTTAATCATAAACCTGTTCTAGTTATAAGAGAGATCTAGTGCAGATCGTTAAGCACATCACTGCCCTGAAAGAACAGATCCATGTTATGAAGCACATGAAGCTCAGTGCATTACTGACTATTCAACTCCTCCAGTCTTCAACCACAGCTAACAACTCACCAAAGCTTATCAAATCAGTGTTTTCTGAAACATGACTTCTACAAAAGCACTAAACAAAAAACCCTGCAAACACATTAATGCAGAAATCTTTGGCAGCACAAATACAATTATATAATTATTCTGACACCAACAAAATACAAGGAGCTACAGGGTGTGGTACCATATCCCCCAATCCCATTAACCCATACCTAAGGCCAAAGAACATCTTACTCAGAACCAAGCTGAAGTGCTTTTATTTCAGTTTTGTTCATCAACCTTCAGTCACAAAACTTTCAACTCAACACACCTCATTTTCAGAAAGCATCTGTCCTCAATATGCCTACTCAGATTTCATCCAGCAAACTTAGATCTGACACAACACCAAATAACATGGAATCTTCTTGTCTCAGTCTGTCAGGCCACGCAACAAACGAAACAATACAATGCAATGAAAACTCTTAAAAGCAAAGTGAGCTCATGGAACTGTAATTTGAAATCACATTTCAGTAGCTTGTTGCATAAAGACAAACTAGAAAAACCCTCCAAGTGACAAAGCACTCCAGACACAGCTTGTACATACCAACGCTCCTTTTACTTGGGTCAAGAAATTCCAAGGAAAACGTCTGCCCAAATCCTGGCACTCTGATATCCACTCCATCTGGTGGTTCTGAAACCTTACTTGTTCGATTATATACCAGCCTGGGGAGGAGGGGAAAAAAACAATGAAAAAAACCATGAAACATGTTACACTGCCACATGACAACCCTCAGCTACACTGGGTCTTACATTCTGAGTGCAGTACAAGAACTTTAAGTGCTGTTACTCAAAAGGAGGGAAAAAACCCAGCCCAAGCAGACATGACCAGAGTACTCTCATGGCTAAGAGGTTATACAGTGCAAACAATTGCTTTAATTACTTTAATGCTTTACGTGCAGAATCTAAGACTTTTTGTCTCTGTAAAACTGAGTATATGGAATTGGGGCTGAACTTCATCTTTAAAATATAAGCTACTTTATATAGTTCTGTATCATTTGACTTTCCATCAAGCCACAAAATGGAAAAAAATTATAAAGAGCATAAGAATGTAGCAATAGGACATAAAATACCTATAAAATCAGACATCAAAAATATTACCCTACCTAAACATAATTAATTTCCATTTAACTAGAAACACCCATACCAGCATAAGGGAATACTTTTTCTTGATTAATAATGATTGGCACCTCAGGAAACATATTGAGCTATTGAGTGTTTTGTAAATACTTTTCAGATCAACTTAGGATGTAAAGCATCTGGAGCATTGAGCCAGGAGTTTATTTCTTTAATCATCCCTATTATTATAGTTGGGGGTTGGTTTGTTTTTAATATCATATCAATACAATTGCCATTTCTGACTGCAAGATTTTACCCCTAGATGGGGTCTAAGAATCTAAACTGATGCACAAATCTTCTCTCAACAGAGATCTCTCTAATCCATAAGGCATAGGGCAAGACAAAGCAGACTGCTTTACAACAGCTCAGTACATTCATAAAAGAGCAACATGCCAATACAATAGTTTTTAATTGCACCAGCTAATTATTTCTTGTTTTCATACATATATTTATATTTTTTTTACAGGAACATTAACAAAGCAGATTGAATTATGAAACAGTGTGAAAGCTTTAAATTAGGTGATTTTTTAAACCAAAATATTTCAGGTGGAACTTCCTGTGCATCAGTTTCTGCCTATTTCCTCTTGTCCTATTGCTTGGCATCACCAAGAAGAGCAGAAAACATCCTCCTTGAGATAAGGCCATAGAGATGTCTAATAAGTGCCCAAACCTACATTGAGTCACTAGTAGAAGAGAAAGTGAGAGAAAGTAAGAGAGCCTCTGTTCCTCATCAGCAATAAACATCTACCTCAGATGCAACAGAGCCACATCTCCACACCCATCCTGTTAGCCTACCCAGCAGAACTCCAAGTCATTTCTCTCAGTGGACTTCAATCAGAAAAGGAATTTAAAGGCAGCCATTCTGCATGTCAGCCTAAGGAAAGGATGTAACTGCGAAGAGCAACATTTCTGATCTTACCTGATATTATCAATCCAGCAGTCAATGATGACAGGCAGAAGCAATTCTAGATTCAGCCAGAGTGTAAAATAACTGTCTGTCTTCTTAGAGCAGAGATAGTGCACCACTGATGGCTTATCTAACTTTGCTTCCAACTGATTACCTAAGTCCCCTGGAACTGAAAAATATAAAAAGGAGAGAGAGATATAAAAATGAGACAGTTAACTAAAGTATATAACATTTTATATTGTGGTATACACAGCTAAATACTGTAGCCCTTATATGCATTATCACTGCATCCAGAGACATCATTAGGTTTTGTAATAGGACAAAAAAACACTACATAAGAAGAAGGTACTACACATACATTTTCCACTGAAAATATTTGTGTATTTTCAAAAATCATTAGCTGAGAAACCAACATGTAGAACGATTCTGGATCAACAGCTCATAACTTCAGAGAGCAGACTATATGGGACCACTCATATAAGGCCATGAGTACGAACAAAAAGATTGTCTTGGACATTACCAAAATTGTCTGTGTTTTAAAGTACAAATTGAATCTTTCTGAAAGAACTTTTTGATCAGAGCATCACAACTGCACATGCAAGTCTTTCTTCGCTTTAAGCAGCTGCCTGCAAACTATCAATTTAACATTAAAAATTAAAAAAGTAAAACATCCATTTATATTATTTATCTGCCCTTCTTCACAGAAGACCACACTTTTGCAACACAAGACACAGTTGGATAACAATGTAAAAATGCAGTTTCATATCTTTTACATTCAGGTTTGGCTAAACAACAGTATTGCTTTTTTTCCCCTTTGGATACCTTACATCAGTAATACCTGGAGGAAAAGGGTCTTTGGTATTTGCACCTTCTTAAGGTATATACTAAAGCCAGTATCTCTTTGACTAAGGTTTATTCTTCATTATTTTTTAAACCCTAGATGGAAACAGGAATATTTTTCCAAATTAGAATTAGTCTTAACCAAACACTCTTACAATTTTCAGCACCAAGTTTTCAGAGAAACTTCTTACATTCTGTTATCTTTAGTCATTTTTTCCTGAAGAACTAGAGAGGCAAAAACATTTCAGTAACTGAGAAGTTTTTCTGTATTAGAAAAATGTAGAAGTTAGGCACTTCTTAAGGGTTCCCTCCACTCCTTTCAGTTCCACAAAGCCCTCTTTTTAGGGTGTGCTGTATCCTATTTACTTGATAATGTTTAGTTCTGAAGTTTTTTAATGCAGATCTACCCATACATTTGTTCTTCCCATCCTCCAGTAAATCATTTAATCAAAACAGTTCAAATTGTATAATACATTGATACTTAGCAATGGTTTATGGAAAGAGATAATATCTTTTAGTGGAATGCCTAATTTAAGTGGAAAACCAGATGTGCTTTTAGAGAAAAACTTATTGCAGAACTGAAAAAGGCCAGAACTTCAGACAACCACATTCTTTTAACCTCCAACCACTGCAGGTTATGCCTCACCACAAGATACACCTCAGGATTTCTTTATTAACTACCTCTACTTTCTCATTAGGTTTTTAGGGGCTTTATTTTTGTAGCCTTAAGTGAAACGTTAAAAGGCCCAGTAGCTGACCATGGTTTATTTTAGGTCATATTTCAAGGACTCTGATATACTGGAAAGCATAGTAAGGGAGATTACAGTATTGCATCACACCCTAGAAAGAGTTTACTGAAGTTCAGTCTTGTAACCTCACAAAATCCTACTTCGTTATTGCTTAGAAAACTAAGGCAACAACTTGTTCCAGTCTCGTGCCTCTGCTGTATCAGTGCTTTTAATTGGAAAAGGAACAGAACATAATTCTATTTATATCAATCTTTCATGACTGCCCAGTTTCAGCAGCAGACCTGCCAAGGACAGAACAGGTTGATTTTGTCCTCAGTTTCAATGCAAAACAAAGAAGTGACATTTCGTTCTATCCTGGAATCTCACTTCCTTGGGCAAAAATAAAGTTCGTCCAGCAAAGATACCTTTCAAAGACTTAGACAAACATCTGGGGTATTAGAGTTTGGAGAACTTGCTGAGGTTTCCAAACGGCACTCAATCATAAGCACTCCTGCTCAGAGTAGGAAAACTCACAACTGAAGAAGTTTAAGATTATAATCAAAGACACATTTATCAAGAAAAGCACTGAAAGCAGGAAACTGCACAAAGTCTCACTTGGACTTAATGGAATGATCTTAGATTAACTGCAAGTCTCATTTAGTTAAGATATTTTATCTTCAAGCTTCTGGAGGACAGAGGCTGTGCTCCTGTGTCCAATTCAGGATACAAGATGAGAAACACGACATGTTGATTTTTACTCAAGGGATGATAAGGAACAAGATGAAAAATGACATTTTTTTCAATTCTAAACAAAAGATATGGGACAAGTCCTACCTGTGCAAAGATACACACTGTAGTTAAAAAATAAATTCTCATGTACAAGTATGATGCCTGTTTGTTTGTAAAGCAGGGTTTAACAAAAATGTTTTTGTCATGTTTACATTTCCATATTAACTGTGAAACTGCTAATCACTATCATTCACACCTCGGGGTTTTTTCATTTTGTAAAGTATACTCTGCAAACTGAAGATGGTTCATGATGAACCTTTAGGCAACAAAACACAAATTTCAGTTTTGGAGATTATTGAAAAAAACATGCAATATCTTCAGTCTTCAACCCACCCAGTTTAACAGTGTTAATGATTTACATTTTGGCTGGAGAACTACTTCATGGTTTTTTATAAGTAACAGGTTAAAAAATATCACACTGAAGATTAATTCTGTAGGTTAAGGATGTCGCTTTCCAAATTTTCTATAGTCAAATTTGAAAGCAGTAGAAAAACATCTTTCCCTTTGCTTTCAGCGCACACAGAGAAAGTATCTGAGGGCAGAGTAATCTGTATGCAATTTTTCTCCTCATCCTCTCATCTACCAGTATCTGTAGTTTCTAAGCCTTTTTGCTGGAAACATTAAAGAGAGTTGTTATTCTTTTAAAGCCTGCAGACTGACCCCAAAATAATTTGCTTGTGAAGTTCTGCAAAATGTATCAGCACTAGTTAAGACCAGATGTCCAAGATGAGATCTTCAACAGTACCCTGCTTCCCCAATTGGCAGCTGTGTAATTCCTCTATTAATTCCAGAACTGCAACATTTGGAAAAATGAGATTTCTTATTCAGCAGGAAGAAGTGTTTCCATTAGATTTCATGTTCTATCAGTTCTAGCACATCCACATTTTTCACAAAGATGCTAATCCCAACAGAACTCACTCTAATACATCGATGAGTCCAACTCACTTCCAATGTTATAGTATCCTTGGCTAATTTTTGCGTCTCATCTTCCCTGACAAAACTTGTAGATCTCCGTTTGGGATGTGTTTTTTGTATGATGAAGCTTTAAGGAAAAGCACATTTAGAAATATCATTAGAGTTTAAGGGAGGTAACAGACTGTGAATTGCAGCAATTAGTTTTAGGATACATTCCTACTCCTGACTATCACTATCCTTAAGTCTTAATGACAGATTCACAGTTCCCACCAACAGACAATATGTAAATTGCACCCTGAAAGTGACTTGCCTTAAGACTGCTCAGATAACAAAGAAAAAAGATCATTCAACAAATATTCAAATATGACGATTCTAAGAAAAAAAAAAAAAGGTACCTATTTAATTACAGGGTGGGGAGCCAGGATATTTTTTATGTGTGGAAAAAGAAAAAAAAAAAAGAGGGCCAGCACTTGGTATTTTTTTACTACTTTTATCTGAAATGCAAATGCCTTTGGGTATTTACCAACTATCGTAACTTTTTAACCAGTATTATTTCCTCAAATAACTGTCGTCTTCTTGGTTCTATAAATTAGTCTTCCTTCAAAATGAACCAACTTTCCTGGAAAATTAATTTTAAGCTCTGACCACAGTTGTCTAAGAAGAATGTGTTGAAGTAGCTCATAGACTCCATGGACTGCCCCAGAAAACGCCTGTGTTTAAAATTAGGAACAAGAAAGCAAACAACGTCTCACATGATACTTCCAGATACCTTGGATCACATGAGGCATAAACATTTAAATCACTTCTGACATCTAGCCAGCTGACCATACAAACACACACAGCTCAATTAGCAGTCAGCAGGAATTCACAGGCAAAGCTCTTTTGCATGTAAATCAATTATTAACAAACTTCATTTAGGTGTCTTTCTAGAAAACTTTAGCCAAGTACCTAACAAATTGTTTGCAGAAGGTATCAGAACATCGATATAGTAATTGTGTTTAGTCAGCTCTAAAAGGTAAAGAGTTCAGTGCATCTGACACTGATCTTATAAGCATGGGTTATCAGCTCCAAAGATTTCTGACACGAGATGGTATGCAGTGATTATGAGAGAATCAAGGAGGAAGAACAGCCACAAAAACTACTTGCCACGAGCATTAAAGACGAGCCTGTTGAACATCACCAAACTGGTAAGAGAAGTGTAAAAAATTATAGTTCATCTAAACATGAAGCAGATATGCAGAAGTAACTGCACAGAATATACATAATACACATTTTTAGTAGATATTGTCAGTAGAATAGAAGCATTCAGTGGGTTATTTCGGTTCTTAAAGATTCTTCTGTATGATTATATCATCCTGGCTAAATAGAAAACACTTTTAAAAAGGCATTAAAGCAAGTCAGCATCATAATAAGTCTCCTTTTCCCCCAAAACACTTGGGAAAGGAATCCAACAAAATACCTTAGATTTTAATGAGCATTGTGCCTGATATCAGGCCTTCGAGCAGGCTCTGCAAGTAAGGTTTTGACTTTCACCTATTTCTTCTTCTTCTCTAGTATCACTATCATATGAATACACTTCAAGGCTTTTTTATTTAAATCTCAGAGAAAACTGAGCAATTGCACTGCAGGATTTTGCTGTCAGTTACTACACATGGCAGTTTGGTGCCTGGTGTTGCTCCCTTAGTGAACAAACACGAGCTCCAGGCATAGTAACTACTGCTACTACAGCACCTTGAGGATGCACAGACCAAGTTAAAAAACAACCTGATCCAAACGGTGTGGTGCCACTCTCCACGTTCGTTGTGCCAGTTCCTCCATTAAAGTAACTCAACTACAAAATTAATCACTTCTTCCTCACCAGGTTATTTCCTCATCCTTCAGCAAGACAAAGGACTCCACAAAGTGGCCAACAAACAGGTCCAAGAAAAGCTGGGTGAGCACTACTGAGCTGCTAGACTGGCACAGCTGTTCCACAGAACCACCTTTCACCTGAGCCAGCTGGGGACTCTCCAAATGTGAGAGCTGTTGCCATCCACAGCTATGGCCAAGAGTTACAAGGTTGTATTCATGCAGCTCAGCTGTTTTCAGATGTGAGATTCCTCAAAGCAGCAGTTTTGTCAGTACCTGGGCAGCAGAACAAAAGTCACCCTTATATGAGCAACACTCCATATTTTGCAAGATTCTGCTCTACTTCCCCCTCTGTTACTTGGGTAAGCACAGATTGCAACTGCAAAGTGGGGTCGTTACACAAAAGGTTTGAGAGCAAGCTACACTGGGTCTCGTGACCATCACTGGTCTAAAACATTTCTGAAGTGATCAGTATGTTGACAGCATTCCTTTAAACAGCATTTCTTCTTTATTTATTCCTTAAGATCAGGTGGCCAACTTGCCACAGACAGGGTAAGACCAAACTTAACTCCCCTTTCTACTGAAGTGTGTTAACTTCCAAACAGATCAAGAGTGAGTGCTTTGATCATGAGACTCTGTTTAAGATAAAAATTGATTTAAGAACTGAACTTACAAGAGGAATTTGGAGTCTAGAAGCCAATCTGATAAATTTAGGAGGATCAGTTCTGTATTCCCACGTGGTATGGGCTCCAAATTCATCTCAGGCTTGTATAGGCCTATATAATGTAACCTTGCACCTCAGAATCTCCTTTTCATTTCTGTATCCAGGTGATGTGGGTTTTTCTCCCTTCCCCCAAACACCTGTGTTAAGCCAGCACTTAGAACGCTTCCCTAAATGATTCTCCTAAGCCCTTCCACCATCCTCATTGCAGTAATTCCTAAAAAGCTCATCTTGACATATCACATATGCAAGAAGGATGAGGACTGGGCAGCAAAAACTCCAGCAAATTTTAAAATGCAGAGACTGACTAGAACAGTAAGAGATGCAAGTTCTGCAGCCTTTGGTGAACATTCACTGTAACAGCAAGAAAGTCTGTCATAAACCACTCCAGATGAACGTGTGTGCTCAGCCACACAGTATTTACCGGAATGTCTCCTAAGAAAATGTAGGTCAGCCACAGTTCTTAAAACCATCCTTAGGGAACATATATACTTACAGTAGATCCATCAGTAGTAAATCCACACTTCTACAATCAGTAACCCTTTCTCCCAATTGCTTTTAAATCTTTGATTCCTTTCCAGATAGAGTTCAATTCTGGATCAGCAACTAAAACATCTCTGTCATCAAGAAGCTTGCACTGGAGCAAGTGCCAAGGCCTATTGCTAAACCCCAGCACCACAGAGTGGAAAGATGGCATATAAGATTGTTTCGAGCCTCCCCAGACAGAACTCAAAGAACTTTTTCCGTTTCAACTCCTGCCTCTTAGGACATCCTTTTGCAGTTTCTATGTCCAAAGCCTGTCAGTCAGTTCCACAGCCTTTTAAGAACTGTGGGTTTGTACAGCCTGTTCCCTGAGATAACAAGAACAGTTTAAAAAATGCCATGTTAGTTTGCTCTTCTAAATCAGAAGTTTGTAAAAGTAGTAACAAAGTCACCATCAGAGCCTAAATTATTATCGAGATATGGAGCTCGAACTGAACAACATGCCACTGATCACCCTTTCCCATCTTAGTTTTTCTTCCCCCATGACCATCAAGGTTAATCAATAAGAAGAACATGCAGCATGCTGAATATATTCACTGGACTGGCTACTGACATTACTGTCACCAAATGCACTTGCTGTCTTGGGAGGCTTAAGAATTACAGTTTCAGTAGACAAGTTATTGAAACATTTTAAATTTATTTATGTTTTCTCGTCAATGGTTACAAAAAGCAACTAACAAATATTACTTATTAACTATTATACGAATATTGCCTGCATATTAATTACAAACTATTTTGTGTTAACAGGTGAAACCACAGGCCAGTAACGAATACTCGGTTTTCATGTTATATGATGAAATAACCCTATTTTCTAAAAATTTTGTAATTCGACTGCTGGAGCACCCAATCACTCCTCTGTCCACATCTGATTCCAGCCTCTTTCAGGTAAGGTTCCTGTAGAGGAAAGACTTAAGCAGCGATGCTCTGGTGTTAGCTAATGAGCTCGAAGTGTATTAAAGCGAGCCTTGTCTGTCTCCCGCCCGCTACCAGGCCAAGGCAGCCAATACTTCGGGCACACCCGCGCCCCCCGGCCCGGACCTTCCGCCGCTGGGCCGGGCCGAGCTGCCC